>JAHZMV010003452.1:0-55011 GCA_027743765.1 Coecobrya sp. COE2
TTGTTAAAATATTCACTTTTATTCCACAGAAAATTTGGCATTAAAAGTAAAAAGAGTCAAGGAGCGCTATAAATATTAACGTGTGTTAACAAGCTTCCGAAAAGACTTCATCATCGCTATTGCCATTATTGAGATGAGAACATGATGATTAACTTCTCCTAAATTGCTGTAAGTACTTTGAAATTTTAATTCATTCATACTTATACAATAATAATATGATCATGCATTAATTGACGGTGAAAATTCTAACAACAAAGTTGTACAAAATATATTTTATGGTAACCAATTAATGGTGGCAGTAAATCTGGATAATTCAAAGCGTAATTCACCTGTTAGCATTGTGCATAATGCAACAATTATTTAAGTGACTCTCGAGTTTAAACATGCGTTGGTAGTATCTCGAGAAAAAGTATCACAATTATTCCATTTTTGCTGTGAAGTTAAAAAGTGAAATGGACTTGAAGGTTGTATCGATGATCGATTTAATTTCTTATCGTTCCCCGGAGTAAGCAATTGCATTAAAGCAGCAATTATGTGAGCAATTGCATTTAATAATGAGGACGATGTTCAGAGATCTGCAACAACGATATTGATACAGCATTAATTTCTACCTAACGTTAATTGTTTGCGCATAGTCGATGTTTACTAAACTTATTGTACATATGCACTGCGTATACTTTGTGGAAAATAGTAATTGTAAATGGACTATTCTTGGAATTTTCAGATTTTCACATGATACGATTCGGCAAATACTATGTGCAAAGTGTTCAAGTCTAATTCTGCATCTTACACAATTGGGTGGAAAAAATTTAAATTTTTCTAAGCGCTACTACCGAGCAGTAGTGTTTACTGTTAATGCTTTAAAATGTACATTAAATTGCATGCAATCTGACAGTTCATCTGTACTGTTATCAGCTATTTAACTGAACATTGTTCATCCACATGAAACATCAATAGACAAAATTGAAAGTGGGCTAATTATGTACCTAATAAATCGATGGTGTTATCATTTAAATCTGAAATAGGAGTTGTGAATTTTACAGAACATCGTGTAAGTGAAAGGAAGTAATTCAAGTCCCTTATGCTCATTCATACTATTAGACTGATTGTGCATATGTATTATGCTGTACATTTTCTATACCGTCTTTTGGGACAAAAATTACTTAAACGTTAGATCATATCTTGATTTTGTGCAACTGTACATATTGTACCTGTAAAACGTACCCTCCGGCATGTCATGTCCATCATAGTATCATATAATATGTACATTAGATACACCTTATTGGACTGTATATACTTCTCTTTGTCGTCCACAACATCTTAGAATTACATATATTGTATATATTTTTTAAAGAAAATATCAAGTAGCGTTGTATCATCATGGATGGAGCCACAACATGCCTTACCAATTATCTTGCAATTTACTTGCTTACGGATATTATGAACATTTTCCGTCGTGTAGAAAGAGAATGAGCGGTCCAATATTGTGTTCCAAGAATGGGATTACATTACGTTGCAAAAGTCTGCGCACCTTGCTAATAGTAAGCGAAGAATAAACGATAAAAATGAAGTTAAATTCAAAATTGAGACTGGTTGGCATAAAAGCTCATATTGGACGCGATAGACAAATGTAGAACTTAGCTGGTGGATTTCATGTTGCACTTACGTAATCGCTAGTAGGAAAAATATCTTGAAAGATAAGAATAATATATTACTTCCTTTGAGCGCCTTGTGAATTTCGTGAATGAGAAATAAATGAGTTTTTCTACATTTTTCATTAAAATCTCTTTCCTGTAAGGCGGAAAAAACATTTCGAGTGGAGAAAAGAGTCGCAATAGAGGTTTACAATCCGGTGTACACAGTTCAATGTTTTAGATTGGAAATGGAAGTAAAGTTCAAATTCATGTTTTCATGTATAATATTTATTTTCATGATACTCATTTGCATTTTTTATGTTGAATGCACAATTTAAAGAACATTGCATCGGGGATCGGTGAAGTAAGGAGAACTACACACGCTTCTCGTATTATATAGCAAGCTGCAATTTGAATGTTGAAGCGTCATTATTTACTCATATGGCATGTAAAGAGTTCCGATGACGGTTTTAAAAACAATAACGATCCTCTCTGCGGTCATCACAAAGCGTCTTGTGGGAATCTTTGTGAATAATATGTGAAAGGATGATGTACAAGAATGCATTATATACCTATATCGTAATAATATCATTTCTGAAAGATATATCCGAACAACACAAACATCATTATTCATAGGTTGACTTTTTAGTATAGGGATGCATTTTGTATAAAGTTGAATAGTGCTGCTGAATTTTAAAAGTGAGATAACAAAATGATAAATGAAAAGTGGATGAACGATGTGGTGATTGTGTGTCGCAAATATTCGTTTCACGTATACTATAGTTTCAAATTAACTCAGGTTGATCAATTCCTCAATAATCACATTTTACCACCACTATAATGATACCATTATTAGCTAGCCAGTGAGTTCACGATTATAATCCACTAATTTCCTTTGAATCATTTTAAATCTCAATTTGTACCCGACTACAAAGTTGTGTTTAGTTCAGGATACTAATTGTTTGCAATTAAGGCTCCTGAAAAAGATATAGTTTTAACTTTAATTTACAAATAATAATTTGTGCAAATTTTTATCTAAATTATCTAGCTTTGATTTGTATTTGATTATATTTTATTGTAGTTATGCATTTAACATGAATCTTGATAATGTCTTCTGGATAAGCAGGATTTTAGCTGTTTAACAAGTATAATAGATTTAGCAATTTGAACATTGTAAAGCATTCATTTACGCAGTACAATGCATCAGGCGAAACTGACAATGAATATCACGTTCCCCCACTGCGGAAATGATAGAGTAGCTTGTGTGACAACACATTCATAATTAAAATTGTGGTCATTTTCATTCTATATGAGAGAAATAAAATCTCTCCAGTCAAGAGAATTTAATGATTTATCTACGAGAAAAAAACTGACACAACATCTTCACTAGATGGACATAGGTATGCATGTAGGTATAATAGGTATGTTCCTTTTTATGTATGTATATTTTTTCCATTTTCTGAAGTTTGTAGCGCTAGAAATCGGTCTCTTGCATCATCTCTATAATTGACATTATTACACCCATGTTGGGTGACTTCACATTTCCAGTTTTTTCATTCATTAACACGTTTCTACAATGATGTGTACGGGTTCTTCTTCTTCTAATTTGGCTTTCTGCTCACACCAATCACATTGTTAGAAACGATGTGGCACGTTACGGGACACGGGCACTGTTCATAAATCTTAAGGAAAAACGTGCATAATTTATGCATATAAAATCGACAGAATTAAGTGTATATGGTCGTATGAAAGCCATTAACGCTCACATCATGGACACGAAAAAGCGTCCTCCTATCGTGATCACATCATCTCGTCCTGTAGATCCTGTTGTAGCCGTGTCTTGTACCAGTACCAGTAATGTAAAATAATGCCAACACAAACATCTCTCCATTACGAAGCACGTCATTATTGAGTCTACTAATCCTTTTCTCCATTTTACAGGACAAAATAGCTTGTCCGACCACGTTCCATTTTAATCACATCACTCACGCTCTGCAAGTCGGCAAAAGGTTAGTAAAAGGCAGTAGTAGTTTCTGACTCTCCAACATCAATATGGAGAAACCTGCTAAAAGCACTATAACGAAGCCTGGGAATCTCTGAAATTAAAATTATTTTTTATCCGCAGCTAAAATATGTTCCTTCCCCAGTGATGTTTGGCTGCAGAAAATGAAAGCTGTTCATTAATACGGGCTACGATACATTACCATCATTACAACTGCTCTCCGTTTTCATTATGCGCTTCAATTAATTTCTTGTGATGGTCTGATTTTTAGTCTTCTTGTAATCCTCTTAACTTCAACCTTTAAAAATATTTTTGCAGGCCAATAGCTGAGAGGTTGATAAAAGGTCAAGTGAGATTTTAAAAACACACAAATGGGAACGAAACTCTTCCTTGTATGAACTGGCTCTCTTATTCAAAGTCATGAACGCAACAGTAAATACATAATATAAATAATGCAAGGATAATGGAATACGGATGGCAATTCTAGAATATTTTATACTACATACATATATGCATGAATAATTTTAATAACAAACTGAAACCTATCTAGATTTGGTTTCTAACCTGGACATCATTTTGCTTATGGGACAAAGCGAAAGTTTGGAAAAGGCGTAAGTAAATTCATGGTATTGATTCAAATTCTAGTTTTTGCCACCATTAAATTAACGTAGCTCAGCAAGTCATATTAAGCTCTATTAAGTCATACCAAAAAGAGGTACTCAGCAAGCAAGGACAACTTGAGGCAAAAAGATAGAGACAGAAAGGTAGATGGAAACAACTCAAGTGGTAAATTACTTTCTGAAAGGTTTTCATTTTGTGATTCATCTTCTCCTTCAGTGACTGTTGAGTTCACGTAATTAAAGTTTGATAGAAACTAAAGAAGTTGCAAAACTCATTTTGCCAACTTTTCTCCTCGGTGGGAGCAATTGGTACAGTTGCTCTTGGATTAGGCCATTTTGTAATGTAGTTTTTACATCACAGGCTCATTTCCGTACGCCTATTTATTTAACATTAATTTTAGTTGCAATTTCGTCAGTTCCTAGATTTTGCGCTTGTTAGGATCCTGATGTAGGATGAAGAATTTGTATTCAATCTTGTTTGATAGAAGAGATTCCAGTTTCCTTCCAAGATATATTTTCTGTACTAAATCAGGAATAGTGACTTCACATAAAGGAGAAACAGGTAAACACGTAAAAATCATCTCAAAAGCAGGCCTAGTTTTCACTGCTTCCTTCTCCTGACAACTAAGGATATATTAGTCGTCCGTATAAATGTAGAGTTGCAATAGAATTACATAGGTAGTTGTACTAGGAATGAAGGCCTTGTAATAAACTGTAAATACCCAAAGGATCAGTGAAAATGTAACTATGTAGTCTTATTTAGAATTTGTTACGATCCAAGTATTTTTAGGTAGAGATTATGTTTAAATAATATTTCTATGAAAATCTCCTACATATTGGTAAGCCATGCGTATTTACTGAGCAAACAATATTATCAAATCAAAGGTTTTTGTGTGCCTAGGCTAAACTAAACGGAACGCAAATATTAGACATTTAAAAATGTTGTTAGCTCCTGCGTGCTTAAATCCAAGAGTTTTACAATGAATAAATCCGAGTAAACTGAATGGCAGAAATCTTGTTATCGAAACCAAGTTTTGATATGAATGGATGAAAATTCCAACGACTTGCTTTTACAATCCTATAAAAGTGACGACCAAGAAGTATATGGTTCTTTGTGAAAGTTCTTTTTACATAAAAAGTACATATTTCCTATTCTTCAGCTTGATTTCAGAACACTTCAAGTCAAATAACTAGACAAGAATGAGCTGTGATTTCAAAGAGAGAATCTGGGGAAAGGGAGGGAATAAAAAGTGAAGCTTTTAATCCTTTAAAATCCTTGACAGATATAAATTTCTATGTTGATACGTTTCAGCATATTTCTCTGAACTCGTGTCCTTTTGCACATGAAAAGTTAGATGAAATCAGCAGAACTTTCTCCAGATTTTTGGAAGGAATGTTCATTTCATTTCTCAAAAATCCTCTGAAACGTTTTCACAACAGAAGAAAACCCCTGGAATTTAGTTTCTTTTTTCTTCTCCAGCTCCAAGTAGCAAAGTATATTATACGGGCATCTGTCCCTATATAAATGGCTTGGGTCACGGGAGCACAGCACGTCATAAAATATTTTCAGATAATAATGAATCAAGGATGTTGGAGGTCACAGTTGAGATCTTTGACAAGTTAATTGTGACTGTAACAAAGGCCCCCTTAAGTGTATACATGAAAGTGATTGTTCTATGAAAGATATGTGGGAGTTTTATTGTTTTATTCACATGTTACATATATGTACGTATAAAAAGCTGCTTTGTACGAAGCAAAAGGTTACAGTGCAATGTATGTTTGTGATATGTAAGCATGTACCAACATGTTATAGAGGACAAATAAAGTTTCCTTACTATAGGTAGCTTGTTTACCCATAACGGATAAAATTTCATAGATCTCATTTTTACAATATTGACAATATAGAGGTAAGCCTGGTTCAATTCTTCCCATCCCAAAGCGTGGGCATAAAAATAACAAGTCATGCCCTTTGATCTTTATTCAAACAAAGCTGTTTGGGATGATCATGGCGCTTAGTTCATGAGTATGACGGTAATAACGATAAAATGTAGGTGCCACCCTCACGAAATCAGCCTGAAAGTTATGAAAATGGGCAAAAAGCTAAACAATAAATATGTATGCAACGATAAGCTAAACCTCTCTCCGCTTTTATGTTCAGTGATGAAGATTCTTCTTGACAACTAAACCAAACCAATATGTGAAGAAGAGGACGATTATTTATTTTTTTACAAGAATATGGCAAATGAACACAATGCATACATGTTTTTCATCCGGGTTATAAGTCATCATCATGATCGTTCACTATAAGCAAAATCATAATTACGGCACGGTGCGGTACCTTATGCATCTTAAGAGATGGAATGAAAATATTTTTTGAAATTGGTGGATTAGAGGGCTTGATTGGATGATGTGTGATGTGTACAGTTTTAAAATGCATTTCAAGTGCTTACGCAAATAGCATGCCTACATATGCAGTCCTCTTATTCTCACAAAACTTTTTGTAGAATAGGGACCCACGTAAATTATCTGTTTACCTTTCATACCACCATTATAATGGCTAATCCGACTTTTATGTACAATACATTCATATTATCTTGTATTCATTAGTCACATCGAATAAACACATATATCACAATTCCTACAGGCACGAGTGGAAAAAGTAGTCGAATAGAAGATGATTATGCTACATGGATAAAAGGAGGATTGATTTTCTTACACTACGTGGCGTGCATACGCTTTCTATTCAATGTACCATTTACCACCATCACGTCTCCTATAAAGTTCTCCTTCGTCTCACAGTTCTTTCATTTCGGTGGAATGGCAATGATTATGAGACACATTTACCGTACAATGCACACTGCTATAAAATATACACGAATATCTACGTATGTACATATAAGCATCAGTACTAACTTGGATATAAAATCGTAAGAATACGCTGTCTCTTTTCTTCCGTAGTTCATATCTCATCAGAAAATCACACAAGAAAAAAAATTGTAGTCACGTTGCACAAAATGTTCACGACCGTGTTTTATTAGATGGTAATAGTACCCGTATGACTTTTTTGTCTTATAAGTACCATCTGCAGTATGGATGGATAAATTAAACTAGTGGTTTATTCTTTCGTACTTAGACAGACCAAAGCTGTATGGCATACCATTCAGGTGAACATTCACCTTGGGACGCTGAAAGTTTTGGACTGGGAATTTCTAATCAGAACCATCGAGCGTATGATTATGTGGCATTTCTTGATTATATGGGTAGCTCGCTAGGATATTTTCCACCGAGAAAATGCTGCGAACAAGACATTATATCTCACGTTAATAATGATAAAATGAGCCTGGTTTTAGAGGACACGAGATGTGAAGCCCCTCGTAATACGTTGATATAATTTAAGTAATTTCTCCGCTCGTAAGCAGTAGTAAATGTAGGACGTTTCTGAACGATAACGTTCTCAGGAAATTGAGAAATGAGTGGTAATGTAAAAGTATGTTTTCACAAGATGTCTGCTGCTATCATATATCTCATTCAATGTACAGGAAAAGAAAATCTTACGTTTCGTGTTACTTATGTTGCACTTTCCAATAATGATAGGGTACTAGATATGAACTTTATGTATTCCATCGACTAAAACATTCTTTAAATTTGTTGGTACATATATGCATGGACTTATATTCTATTCCTCCCTTACAAAGCAACACTCGCCAAGTTACTCCATATTAAGAAATTGCTAAGGACCAATTCAGAAAATAATTGAAGTAAAGTCTTCTTCATCCGTACTTGCTTATAATTTATTTGCTCTGTAAATTGGTAGAATTCTCTCAAGATCCTGAACAATTCAACTACCAACTTAATGACCATATATGGTCAAGCATTTACAGCCATGATCGTGATTCCGTTTTTAGGGCTGCTATAAGCTGTAGTAAATTACCCATTGATTATAACGAAAAGTGTATTCAGATGTAAGGCAAAATTGGGAATCTTATGGTTCATTATCATTATGGATGGCATTTCGTATTACTGGACTAGTCGTTTTCTTAAATCATTCATCAGTTTCATCGTATTTATGAAATACCCCGTAGTAGAATCATATCAATGAAACAAGGACGAAATTGTAATGAATACATTCAATTTTACGAGAATATTTTACCACGAATGACATATGAATATGCAGTAACCATTATCATTATCCGAGAAAAGCATTTATTATTACTGTGAATAGGACATGTGACAGATCCAAGAATTTAAATGGCTTAAAGCTTTAAATCATTGAAACAGAAGTGACCACCGTAACTGAGCAGATTTGCTAATAAGTCGTCACCATTCTTCCGTCAGAGGAAATAAGCTTTTGGTACGTAGACATACGTCGAGGAAAGGAAACCGCTAGCCAAGGAAAATGTGCACAAAAGGAAGTGATTTTCATTTTGCAATGTTGAAGCCCTCCTGAATAGGCATGTCTCTTCAATACTCAGAATACCATTCACCAACCAAAATCAGTATTCACACTGAAGTTTCATTTGAAGTTATTTTAACTTATCAACTTACTACATATACCCTGCCTAAAGCGGTGGTGGCAGTGGCATTTCTTAAAACTTCATAGGAATTCTCATGCAAAAATACATGCGCAGTAGGTTGCAAATTTTCGTCAATTGACCAATCTAACTAACTAGGCATGCAAGGTTAGGAGAATATTGCAAACTATACGTCACCTATATATATGCACATGTTTCCATTTATTTAATTTTTATTCATCAGTTATCCTTACAGTAAACAGGATTGTTTATATTTCACTAGATACGACCCAAAAATGCACTTAATGCAAGAAGGGTTTCAGCAGGGGAATGCAAATATTAATATCATACTAATCGAAATAAGAGTAGTGCCACATATTAAAGTTTCAAGTTATAATCGTATAATCCCAAAGTATACTATCTCGACTTTTTGCAATGAAAAAAGACGTAATAATGTTTAAATAACAGGATTCGTAAGAATTGCAGAATCACCATTTATCCAATACCAGCCATGCAAGCCAAAGTGGTTCTATATTTGAAGTGAGGCTTGAATGGTGGGGAAAGAGATATTATGATTATTCTACCCAGTGCTGTTATTAATAATACTTTATTATTTATATTAAACAGATACATCTACCTATATATATATTTAAGAGAAGAGGCAAGAAAAGCCAAGAAAATTTATGGTTGTAAAAAGAAGTAATAGTGCAGCAGGTATATCATTAATATCAACAACATCTCTAAAACATTATCACTCCACCAAACATACTAAAGCTTATACTAGTTTTATCATTTTTATCATGGGAGCTATTGTAATTGTAGCAAGAGAAAAAGTGTATAGTATTAAGCTGTTTTACAGAAAGCTTTCAGTATCATTCAAGCCTTCCTCTGGTTCAGTTCAGTCAGTGAGCCGTGAGCCAAAAGTCAAGTCACACTCATAACAGCATTCAATATTATATAGTTAGTTATAACACAACCTATACTCAAGTCTCTCAGTAGTACTACCACTACCACCACCACCATCATCATATTACTTATCATTCTCTCTGGTGAAAAAGGATAGCATTTCAACTTGATGCGCCGAGGAGCAAAGGCAAACCAAACTCATACTACTTATTACACTGGTCTGCCGCTTTTTCTAGTCTCTCTAAAACGTGGGCTTTTGCTAAAACTAGCAAAAAAGTAAAGGATAGTACGATAATATTATAGGCAGCAGCATCCTCTCTGTCGGTAGGTAACATCAGACATTTTGTACATGAAATTTTCAGTTTGATAGAAATCTGTATATCTACCACCTCTAAGTTGCTGCACGAACTTCGTTTTTCTTTCTCCTTTTTTCAATTCTCTCTACTGCTCTTATACCTCTGTTCAGCACGTTTGTTGCGAAAGGTGCAGGCAGTGTTGCTGTTGCCACAGTCAGTCAAGTTGTAGCTTTTGGCTGTGAAGCTGTGCCGTTGCTGTTGTAGTGGTGTTGTTGTAATGTGATTCTCTCTTTCTGGTTCACTCACTTACAGAAAAGAGGAACTCACAGCTTGTTATAGCGTTTTCAAATTAGAAGGTAAGCATATTATATAGATATATAAAACCCCAAAATCCGTGCTTGTGGTGATGCTGCTTGTTGTATGGTCATCTCATCAACATTATAATAATAATAAGCAACATCTCAGCAGCGGTCTTTTCTTATTCACGGCTTGGGCTCCTGAGAAAGACGGGACGGCACCACCAGCACGTTATTACTATTATCAGCAGCAACAGCACCAACAAGGAAGTTCAAGTTCGTTCGTCCACTCCGTTAGAATCCTCCTAACATTATCAAGTTATTATCATTACTTTGATCTGTACTGTAATAATAATAACAAAAAAAAACAAGCTACGATATTATAGGCTATAGAGAAGCAGCGCAACAGAATTTTTTAAAGAGCATGGGTTTGCAAGGTGGAAGGTGTAATCATGTAGGTACATTTGCAAAGGTACATACATAACTATAATACTTACCGACTGGTGCTAAAATCCTATTTGCGATTTTAACAATGCTTTCATGCATAATTTAAACCCAAGTAGATGCAAGTTGCTTCATTGCTACCTTGAAAGTTCTGGTTTTCATACTACTTTGTTGGTGGCTTGAGATCTTTCGTGTTAATTATGCTGTCTATACAAATCAATTTGCACATCAATCAGTCAACTCTGATTACATTCTATATTATTATTGAGATTGAACACGCACACTCACACGCATATCCTTACACATATGCCGAATCCCATCAAACTAATGTGATCTGATCATATCCTTGCCATAATATATTATTATTCGTACATGAAATGAGTACATTACTTATCATATTTGCATTAAATACATTTTTTATAAAGTCCGTTGAATGGATTTTCGTTTATCATGTTTATCTGTAAGTCTCATCTAGTCTCCAATTCCCAGGCACAGTGGTGGTTTCCCACTTTATCTGATATCCACAATATTTACACCAAAAGCAAATTGGGCATCCAATCTGCTGCGTGGTCAACATTTTTGTTACCAAAATTAGCATAGAGATGAAAAAGCGACAGGACCGTGTTTCGAAAAGAAAAACACGAAAGCGTTTCAATTGTTTTCATAAAAAGTTTACAAAATATTACTTTATTGTTTCTATTCTAACATTATCCACATGCTGTCTTTTTTTATCTTCGTACTCGTATCGTACTGACCTGAATCAAGCTTAACAACAACGATTTGATAAATCATAAATTTTTTTCTTGTTTTTTTCTTTGCAGGGGGGATTCACCAAAAATACATTGCATGCAAGTCACAAACTCAGCCAGTTTTTTGGTACCTGTTTAAAAAAGTTTTGTGAAATGAAGTATTAACAAACTACATAGAACAAGCTGTGTCAATTATCAACAAATCACGTTTTTACCAACAAAACATATTCGCAGCAGTCTAAAAGTCCACTTGCGATTACTCTGATCTGTGTACCGTCGTGCTTGCCTACATCCATTCACTCGTGTAGAGTGAGAGAGACCAAGAAAGAAAGAAGACTCGACATCTCCTCAGTCGCTGTCCCTACACTATTCCTTTCAGCAGCGGCAATAATTATTTCATAAGAAGTAAGAAAAAGCTAGTTCATGCATAAATAAGCAGTACTAGTGGCAGAGGAGGTGGAATAGGGAATTGAAAAACTTTATGCTGAAAGAACGGGAACTTTCCTTGTGAAATAACAGAATGTAAATGTAACTGTAGCCTTTTATCAATTCATCATCAAAGATAGACGTAGAAAATATTAAAATGCAATAGGAAAGCAAGTGGTGGAGAGTTTTGTCCTACACTTACAGCACGTCGAATGCAAAATAACGAAATATTCTAGGATGTCCGTACGTGTTACTTGAGTTGTGCACACAGACCAGCAACTTACACATCAAATAATAAGAACTAGCAGAGTGAAAATCGACACGAGGAAAAAGGGCTGAAAACTAAGCAAGAATAAAAATCATCAACGAGAGTCTTGTGTGTAGCACGACACGTACACTTGTTCAGTTGGCAGAAAATCCAAACACAAAAGCAGCGAAAGACCAACTCCACAGGGATAAATACGGACATAAAAGTAAGCACTTGTGTAAGGCGATCAGACGAACAGGGGAAAATAAAGAGAGAAAAAAAGGGAAAAAATGAAATTGTGCAAAACACTTTTGCATTATATATGGGTAAAATTCTGTGAAACTTAACTTCAAAAGCAATAAATCGTAAGGTGAAGTGAGCCAAGTGGTGTTTTGAAAGCAGTTGTTGTAAGTAGCAAACATAACAGCAGCACAGCCCAAACATCACCTCCACAAGCACGGACAAAGCGCGAGAGAGACGAAACACATATTGCACTCTGCTCGCTTCACTAATCCAACCGGAGAAAGATATTTCCGCTTTAATGTTCGCTTTAATTTACAGAATTACCTGGAAAGTATCAAGTGTTTTGTGAGACTTGTAGTGTTTCTCTATTTATTCCTCCACTTCAACATCACAGCTCCCTCCTGCAGATTCGCACTCCATTGAATCATACACCACGAATCAACAGAAACATAAAGGTACTGTGTGAAAGTACGTGAAAGTTGAGGTGGGATTCAAGGTTACGAGGTTGTACACACATAAAATAGAGTACTTGTTCATGCATACTTGTTGTAATACTCCGCGTCAATATAAAACAAGTTTGAGTATAAAAAAAGTAAACCGTTTTAAATTTAAAACAGTGGAGAGGAACATTTAAGAAGACTGAAATCCTGAAGACTTAATTTATTTGGCTTGAAAGACAATTTGCCCGGTAAGCCCTATTCTATCCGCTTTGTACGTGATCTATCGCTGTTTGTCTACCACGCGGAGAATGTGAATGTCACAAAATATCCAGACATATAGCACAAATAGAGTGATATTAAATCAAGCGTAGTATACCATAATGTAACGAATCCCTATCGACCAACAACTATATACAATATATACTTGTTAAAATGAATTTCCTATCTCCAGTTCGTTACTCACTCTCTTAACTGAAATATCTCAAAAGAGGCTTTTCTCTCCTCGTCAACTTTTTCTTCAACTAGAAACTTACGACGAGTTTTATAATTTTCGTTTACAAACTATATACACAATGGTGAGGAGAACAATGTACAACAAATGCTTTTACTTCCAGTTGACAATCAACAAAGCGGTAACTGGTCTTCAGTAGTGGTAGAGTACTCTTCGTGGAAAAGTATCTTTTAAAAATGTTTGAAGAAAGGTTGTAGATAGTTAAAATAAATAATTCAGAGACTGGGAACGGGAGCTCTTTTTTACAACGCTACAACTCATACTAACCAACGAGTGGGTTGAGTATTTACTTTTTTAAAGCGTTTCCTGCTTTCTTTCTGTTTGTTGTTCGCCGTGAAATTTTTGTCAGTACTTTTGTAAATAATATTACTTCAGCTACTGCATCAACTTCCCCACCACAACTTTCTCTCAGTTTCCTTCCGGCGGTTTTCACATTACCACTACTACTACACAACAGTAAAGACAATAAGCGACGACAACAAGGATCCCTGGAGAGGACGGGAAGGAAAAGGTCTGCCGACGCATTTATCACAAGATTGACTTTCGCATTGTGGATTATGAGAAGGAGATGAAAGTAAGAGCAATGATGGCGGCTAATAACAGTAGGCCAAATAACAGGCTTCCTACAACACTGAAAGTCTAATTATTTTTATATCCTTTTCTATCTGTGTCGAGCATTTCAGTTAGGTTTCATATACTTTCATATATCCTTCACTTGTCGTTTTTGACATGATGTCACAAACATCTTCTTTCATACTTTGTGAATCTTTGACCCAGCAACTTTGTTTGCATTTTAGTAAGGCTATTAACGGTCAAACCTTTACACTGCGCTTAAGCACGTGTAGAATAGAAAAATCTGGCATTTAAAGGTCAATGTAAAGGGAAAACGGGAAAAGTGTAGCACTCTCTCTGTGGGTTTTTGTTTTTATTAAAAATCAATTCATCCCACCTCAAACGACTATGAAGAATTTAATCCCCCGTTTTTGCGTTCTGGTTCTCACACGAGCCTCATTCTATTCTGTACGTGCTTAAAAGAGAGTTTTTATCTCGGTAAAAGGAGTAATGAGTAGCGACAAGGAACAAGTATGGTTGGTGTAGACAGTGTACATTGAGGTGTGGGAAGTAAAATTTAAGGAAGCACACTTTGTTGTTATTACCTTGTGGTTATAACATGCAATTAAATAACTAACTGCTTTAAACAGGGAAAAGGGAGAAACGAGTGTAATGGTCGATTTCAGGTGTGTGTGGGCGATCCACTCAACTTAATTAATTCCCACAATATTGCCAGTGTCGTTTCACTACTTGACTGTGTGTGTACTCAGGGAAAACGAGAATATACATCGTTCATTATATAAGCTTTAGCCAGAAGACAAAATAATGAAGTTGAAGCATTTAGATACGCTATAACTATACCATTCTATAACACACACATGTTTAGTTATCGTTATCAATATAATACCAACGCAGCACCAGCTATCATTGATCTTACAAAAATGTGATAAACAAAAGAAAAGTCAGCATTTGGGGTTTCTTAATATTATTTTGGACAAAACCACAAAACTGGCTGAGTCATTGCAAATTGGACTGGGATAATATGAATGTCATGTCATGCATTTTGTGACTCTTCTGTCTTTCGTCGTTTACCACAGTTGGATTTCCAAAACTACATTTTATTCCAGTCAAGTCATATTTTGCGTGGGTGAATGAGTTGGTTTTTCTCGTTTACCTTATTATAATTTAACCGTATTTGCTGTCCATGCTATTTCTGTACAGATCCGAGATGAACACATTAAATCATGTATTTATAACGGTTGACGGTATCCTAAAAGTTAATTGAGTTCTATTTTGACTTTCCTTATTACCTGTTGTAACTTAATAATAGAATATTATATAGTGCTTCTGGTTAGCACGTTAGTATTAGTGTACGTCAGCAACGTTGCTGGAAAAATTAATCAGTTAATAAAATGTCGTTCTATAATTGCTTCCTTTTTAGCAAATAAACGCCTCGCAGGCACAATATAATGTATAATTAGTATATCACAGACACACTGAAATTGAACATGATTAGGACGGAAAGTATTCAGTCAAAGGCAGCTGATAGTCGACATTAATATTTCGAAAGTGTGAAAGTATGTTTCATAATCATTTTCACATCGCTATTGTCAATATCAATAAAAATATATTATTTTATGATACACGTAATTTGATATCAGGAATTGATCGTTATTCACATTCATCTGGTTTAATTATTAGTATTAGATACCAAGATGTAGGATGTTCTGAAGCAATAATGTTTAAAATGGTTTAGAAGATTCTGTATAATATGCAGATATGAATTTATGTAATGTATTGTGGTTTGTCAGCTTTAATTTAGTTGTGCTGTTTCAAAATATAAGAATACAAAACCTTTGGATTAAACTCGCAATTCAAAACTTGGCTTTAGCATTTACATTCTAACAAATCACTATTAAAGCTTATTCATCGTTAGTACGGATAAACTCATACATTAATCAGCATAACGCCAAATTTGTCTTCTTACTTTAATTTCCAAGCCAAGTAACTGTGCACGTCGCTTGCATGAATGAATGAGTGATTCATTGAGCGTTCAACAAACAGAGCCGACTCGCTCGGATGAAATTAATAACACAATCTAGTATTAAACGTCGCCTCTTTTCGGCTGCAGCAGTTGTCAGTTGTCGCATCGATATCGGGGGAAAGCAAACAATGCTACTGCTGTAGCAGTAATAACTATATATTCATGGTTCATTAAATACATATTATTAAATTGCAACAATAGAGATACATGTGTACATACATACATATCTTCAAATAGTTTCATGGATGGACGCATTATTTTACTACGTAGAATATTGTGTAATCGTACTGTGTGGAAAGAGCATGCCTGTTCAAATTTCAAAAGATGGTGTAGATTGTTTCATACCTGATATCGAGTTATGGAAGGTCTAGATAATTTATATTAAGGTACAGTGAGCGAGCTCATTGTTGTTTTATGGAATGAAAGTTTTATTATGAAACGGTGTGGTAAAAGAGATAATGACTAATGACAGGCAATACCAGTAGTATTTATCATAATCATCCACATTTTCATCGTCCATCATTTTGGATGTGTAATTTCTATACTTATGTATACCTACCCTAAACCTAAACAAACTAGATCGTATGAATAGGAAGTATATCGTTTTATTGGCAAGCTAAAAGCTAATCATTTTCCTGATATATTTTAAGATTAACAATTTTTGGTACTGGATAATTGTTTGGAACAAAAACGGGTCGTTTAGAAAGGTGATTGAATGAGTGTTTTTTAATTATTCTAGTTTTATTGGAAAACGGAAATATTAAATTGTTATACTAATTTTGTCTTTTGTTTCGTACAGCGAAAACGAATATATACCTCAATAAGCAGAAATGATGTTTGTGTCCTTGTCTTATAACTTTTGAGATTATATATCTTCCTATTTATGTCTTTACCACGATGGAACTTCCGTAGTACAAACGGCATACAAAATATGCTTGTCGCTACCTTTTTTGAAAGGATACGATAGTACATAGACCAATAGTCGCGGTAGACAAAGAAAAGCTGTCTCGTAGAATTATTCACCGATTTTGTGCGTGGGCTGTAATTTACTTATTGTTTATTACTGTTGAGAGGATGTAACTCATACTATTAACACTATTAGTAGAATATGCATATACAGAGGTATATGCACAATACACAAACGTCGTCTCGCAAACAACGGTATCTTCTTTCTTTCACTCGCCGCCTGCCCTTAATTCTATTTTTATTATTAAATGTCATGTGTCCACATGGGATATCTCTCGCTCTTATCTCCATTTTTATTTTCAAGAGCTAACACAGTTACACTCTTGACTTCAGCGTGACTCTTTTCGTGCCTCCTTGTTGGTAATCGTGTTTACTTTTTTCTTGAAGAATGAAGTGTGTGTGCACTAAAAGAATAATGAAGTCGTAAATAATTTATGTAGACAGCATTTTCTTCATCTCTCCTACAGAATAATGTGAGCAGATAGGGAGTAACTTTTCTTCCGCACACGGAAAAAGTTAACAAAGCCATGTACATACTTTCTCCGAAATATGTTTTCTGTTTTATTCATGATGCTGGATGCTGGTCATTCCGTGATGAATGTCTTACTATTATTTTTTGTTTCTTGTTGGCAGTTCTACCAGTTGTGCCCTAGTTCCGACCAAATGGTGAATGAATGCATTGTATGAAATGCATTAATGTTAAGCACACAAACATGTACTGTGCCAAATACAAAAAAGCAAACTACGAGAAGATTGATGTTCCAAGTTCCAAAAAGTGGTAACCGTATTGCCCTAAACATTTTCAAATGAAATGATGGCTATACGCTCGCTATTCTTTTAGAACAATGCATCACATTTCCGAATGAAGTGAATGTTATTGTCTTGAATTGTGACTATTGAAATCACATTCACTCTCGTATGCATATACCTTTTTTCGGTAAAATACTAAATCAGGAGGCAATGTAAAAGAAATCCCTAAATAGAAAAGACTTCACTGACATTTTTCGCGTGTCAGCTTGTGTTGTCACCGTGTCACTCATAAGGCCTAAGAAGATAAACGAAATTGCCATTTTACTTTCCTGCCTATTTTTATATAATGTCAAGAAGTCTTGAAAACAGCTTAGTACAGGAAGCAAAGAGGAAAATACTAACAACACCTTCATGTGTTTTTTCGCATTTGTTTTCTTCCAGAATCGCCAAAGTATTAAAAGTTTCTTTACAGTTTATATATATATTTTGCATTATCTGCCTAGCGTCATTATTGATTTATGAAAGTGAAAGTAGCAGTAGCAGTAAGAAAAGATGATATGTGAACTCGAAGCATCCATTTTGTGACATTACAGTGAACACATTTTGCACTTTTCCACTTTCCCCGAGAACACTTTTTTGATAAGACCATTGTCATCATGATGTCAACATACTTTTTTCTATGCCTAACTTCGTCGTAAATGTAAGGATAAAGATGATTTCACAAGAAAAAATCAGGAGGACCATGAACGTAACCTACAGATATTTGTATGCTGACTGAACGTTCTAACATCACGCTATACTTTCTTTTATGCCTATTCGTTCGTATACAAGTTGTCTGATAAAAGTAAATGGTGACTGAGGTTTCACTTGAATGGGAAAGGCGGAAAAAGTGCTTACGTAGACGAGTGGTGTAATACGATGATGAGCTATGGTTAAAAATGATACTACCACTTTAAGTACAGTGATCGTGTTGTGGGAATTATTTTTTATGTGTAACATTTTAGCGTATGTACATACAGTCACACGACACCACCAGACTAAAAGAATTTTTATTCAATAGAAAGGTTTTCTTTGCATATATCAAGTGGGATATAGTAGTAGTTAAATGTGATTTTATAAAAGCAGCTTTTATGTAAATAGACTTGGCATCTGACTCAGATATTTTTGGTGGCATCCTTCCTGCATTTCTCTTCCTCTTGCCTCATGCTTTTTGCCTACGTCAATAGGGACATTGAATGTAAGGAAAACATAACGTACATTATGATCTCGCCAGATTCTTATGATGACATTGAACCAATTCTGTGCCTACGTATGTACTATAATAACTTTAATAATAGTATTTTACGTGTATATGCATATAAACTAGTACAACCCACTTTATTCGAGGAACAATTGAATCAAATATGCAACCTTTTCTGAAAATATAGATGCTAAGGCACAGATAGTCGTCATTGCTTTTCCCAAAGTTGACAGTACCCTTTGAAGTAATAATGATCATGATCGTTTTATTTTTATTTATTACAGGACCACCGTTTCATGGAAGCAGTTCCGACAGACTCTCAGTGCCGTGCATCCGATAAGTACCGGACTCGAAGCTATGGCTTTAAAGTCGACTATTGACCTGACTTGTAACGATTATATTTCTAATTTTGAATTCGATGTTTTTACAAGGTATGCACCAAAATTTGAATTGTTTATTCAGCCTGTTCAAATAATATGAAAACTACTTACAACACAATAGGATGATATTATTTTTAGCTTTAATGATGATATTTTTATCCTCAGACTTTTTCAACCGTGGTCCACTTTACTGAGAAATTGGCAAATTTTAGCTGTAACACATCCGGGGTATGTAGCATTTCTAACATACGACGAGGTCAAAGCGAGATTACAAAAATACATCACTAAACCTGGAAGGTATGAACATTTTCCAAAAAAGTTTCCAAGTTCTTTTCTTCGTAAAAATAGTTTAAAGACCTTTTATTTGCGTTCCGCTCTGCATGAATTTCCTGTGTGTACATAATTTTATGAACATATTTTGCACGTGTACCAATAATATTTCCGTTGAAATATATGATGAAAGATGAGCTGAAGTAAATAAGCTTTTCTTCTAAACCATTGTGTATGTCTTGTTTTGACAGTTACGTGTTTCGTTTGAGCTGTACCCGTCTAGGCCAGTGGGCAATAGGATATGTGACAAGTGATGGGAACATTCTACAAACTATTCCACAGAACAAGTCTTTGTGCCAAGCCCTTCTTGATGGATACCGGGAAGGATTGTAAGTTGCCAAAAACATCATTCTCTGTATCGTTAATTTAAAATGATCTGCACTTATTTTAGATACACAGTACGTAACGTAAGTGCTATATATACGCGTATTCGACTTTAAAATAATCTCATGTGCGATGGACGAATGTATGAAAAAAGAAATCTATACGTTCTATAAATTATGTGTTTTATGTCTTATGTACTGCGCTAATGAAAGAGCTGAACTGAGGTTAAGTATTTTTACTATGAGAGATGAGATGAGAGGCTGAGGCCAATCACGTCACGAGTCACGCACGTTCGTAAATAACTGCCTGCTGAATTCCGATGAGCCTCCTAAACTTGAAATGTGTCTTTTTAGCTGATTTCGAAGCATTTAATGTTCGATGGTTTATGCAAGGCAACTTTAAAGAGACCCGAGTTAATAATGCACATTTTTTAAAATAAAAAAGGAAGGATACATAAAATTATTGTACAGAGTTAAACAGTAAATGGTGTAGTATAGCTAGCTTGTGGCTGCATTAACCATGTATGTGTTAAATGGAATTTTGCAAGTTGCAATGCTACAACAAGAGATGAGGAGTCTAGCAGTCTTGAAAGTTTTTAGTTTTCTCAAATCTCGCTAAATGATTCTTTTATAAGAGACCCTTGTCTACTACTTTTTGCAGGTTTTACAACACTCTTTTTCATGGCTTGTCATTTTCGAAGGTTGAAAATGGGAATTATTTTTAAAGTACTAGTTATGCTGCGGGTATATTTATAAAAACTCTGGGTCGTATTGTAAAAGATACATGTTTTCCCAATAATAAAATACTATAACATGCTGTTTGTACATATGTTACAGCGTTTTACACTATATAGTACATTAATTGTAAGTGGAAGCTACAACCACTATCAACATCGTCCAAAAATGACGTCAGATAACGTGCGTCCGCAGCCGGTTAATCTCGTGGTAGTTTTTAATAGCTCATTTCAAATGAAAGATAGAATACTCTCAGGGTTCAGCCTACGACATAAAAATTCATTCATTTAATTTCATTACACGAGTTTGACTGCGCTCACCCCCTCTCACCTTGTATTTTTTTAAAACTTTTTATAGCTACTTATATCCAGATGGTCGCAATGTCAATCCTGATTTATCGTCAGCAGTACAGCTCACACCGGAAGACCATGTAAAGGTCACCCAGGAGCAATATGAACTATACTGTGAAATGGGATCAACGTTCCAATTGTGTAAAATATGTGCAGAGAATGATAAAGATATTCGAATTGAACCCTGTGGACATCTGCTATGCACGCCTTGCCTTACCTCGTGGCAGGTTAGTCAATAGAAAGATAAAAAACAATATTTTTTATTCTTGAACAATATAATGTGCCCTTCTGTTGTTATCGTACATCGACTACATCCGGTATTACAATTATTATACTTGTTGACAAAATATAATGGCAAAAAATTAGTACACGGGAGATGACATCTCAGCGGAAGTAGCATGTATAATCAACAGTGCTTATGAAAGAAACAACGGGATAAAAAATAAAACTACAGAAAATACGTGCTGATGTCATCCTAGTGACGTCATTATTTTTGTTTTTATTATTATACTATATCGAATTTCATTTATTTTATGAGGACATGAAGTTTTCTTAGACTGTTTTTGCTAATACTGATAATTTATCATTAATGTTGTCTCAAGAATTTTCTGCTATAATATACGTATGCATTATGTATACATCTTTCCTCACAGTAAAAAGTTCCTCATTTCATTACTACTGAATCGTATATTAAAAGGAAAAATGCGGTTTCAATTACGACCAAGCCATTTCATTCGATGGAATTATCACATGATGCCATCCTTCGTTTCATTTCTAACTGTGGTTTTTTGTTATCAGAAAAAATGCATACGACAATATGAAAGCGTTATAGTGGATCTTACGAAATGATTTATTGAGAAATGATTAATTTGGTTTATGATAGGAATCCGAGGGTCAGGGTTGTCCCTTTTGCCGAGCAGAAATTAAAGGAACGGAATCAATTGTTGTGGACCCATTTGATCCTCGTAAGCAACATAAGGCTGGATCTACCGGAAACCTGGTTGAGCTGGATGAAGATGATGAGGTAGAGGAACAACCACAGCACCATCACCCACTTCAAGCGTCACCTCTCATTGCCTCATCATCCTGAATTGGTTGATAGGAATGATAGATAACATGATATTCCGTGGTGTTTTATTGATTGTGATTTTTTGTCTTAAATGTTTGGGAAGTCATTTTGAAAATTGATGCACTTTGTACAGTCTAGCGCATCTTATTTATTATTTGTCGTTTTTGCATTGGGATTTATCATTGTTTTGTGTTGGATTGTGGATTATGCTGAATGATTTTGAGTCTTGCCAAACGATGATGTTGATGTGAGTTGACTGACGAAGTTTCCTTTGTGTGTGGTAAAACATGCATTCCTGCTGCGAACCCGCATAATAATATGAATTGCTGAATTACATACTCACGTAAAATGAAAAGATAATTTGGATATAAGGTAGGATTAAATCGTTCCTAGGAGTGCTATATTTTCGTCACTCTGACATGCCAAAGGAAAAGCCTTTGAACAGATTCACGTAACAGTGAAAGTTGACTATTTAGTATATATTAAGGCATGCTTTTCCATGAATATGCTCGAAAACCTAACAGCCTATTGGCGAAGCTATAGGTGCATGTGTACATTAAATCCCGATTTGCAAGCTTCAAAAGAAACCGTACTTACAGTTTATTGCATCAAAAAGCTTCACAAGGCTGCTTTCTCTTGGCTCGACAGGTAACCTATAGAAGGAAAACAGAGATTTCGCAAATTTTCCTGGAACTCGAAAAATATTCGATCAGCGAATTGTATGAAAGGGAAGCAACAAAAGCCGAGCGAGAGAGAGAGAGAGAGAGGTTAGAGAAGGCAAACAAAAACAATCCAGCAAATAATAAACAAATAAATAGTGAATACTACTACTACGCAGACGGTTCCATCCTTTCACTATATATATGGCTGTACAAATATTCCATCAACAAAATGTAAAACCTTGTGCAATTTTGTTTTAGCATGAATAATGTATTTTTGGTTTGTTTGTAAGGGCAATATTATTATTGCTTCTTTCCTTTCCGCCACAACTGAACATGGGACCAAAGTAGTACATTAATTATTAAGGATTTTGTAAACATCATTTTTGAAATTTAAAACGGTCTACGCAGCAGTCGAAAATTATGATAATTGTGTTAGCTTCTTAGAAAGGGAGAAAAATGAGTAGGGAATATGCAGATATTAATGTATCATCTTACAAGTTGTTCGTTCAGGTATGTATGTATCCAGCACAATTTAATTTGTACTAGACATTCCATCACTTTACTTTTACATCTGTAGCCCAACAAGAGTAAGAAATTATTGCAAGAGATTGAGAAAAGTGAACTAGTCAGAAAATATAATATTTTGCTGCTGTGGCGTTATGTAAGTTTTGAGATTCTATTGATGTGGTCGGTAATAGAATAGTCAGCAGAAATGACAAAAAAGCAAGGCTAGCACTACGAACGTTGCTTTCAATATATTCCAAATTCCAAGATGAGCTATGCATAAACATCATCATAAAGCTTAAAATGATAAGATAAAACACAGTCAGGCTAATTTCACAGAAATGTTATCTAACACTATAGCCTACATAACCTATGTAATTATTTTTTCTCATTGACTGATAAATTTTCAAGAATTCGCCAAGTCGAGCCATAAGGATGAAAGATGAGTATGTTTTATAGTTGTTATTGTAGTAAATGTGAAATACTGAACTGATAAGATTTGAAAAAGTTAAGACGTAAAATATAATTACTGAAGGGAAAGTAGACAAAATGAATTATTTCTCAAAAAAAAATTCTTCTTTTGTAAGAATGTAGCAAATCGCGACAGTTATAATATTGTAGTATTAATTCGCACAAAAGTCACATCTACAAACAGCAAGACCCATTTTTGTTACATAATATAATATTATACATTATTTTGTGTTACTCTACACACCAATATTTATGTATTTATGTCCCGAGTTTATACTTTTATTTTAATTATTCGCTACCAATTTCCTATAAAAAATGCATGATCATTTGTGATATCTTTATGTGTGCCCCTATATAAAGTTGTATACCTGCAACGAATGAATGTACGCTGTGTATTTATCTAATGTATAGTTTTTAAAGTATGAATACACGTAATAAGTATGAATGTAAAAGTCAAAATGAGTTATTTTATTCTGACCTTTTTGTGTTGTGAATGTAAATATTTAAACTACTTAATTTATTGTAATTGCACGGGAACGCTTGATTAAGTATATAAAAAATAGCAAATAAGATTAAAGAATGTCGAAATTGTAAATATATGTGAATGTAAAGTTTGAAATTGTTTTGTTCTTCCGTTTTAAAATAGATTTCGGCTTCAATTAATTATATTGTATCGTAAATCATTTTATGTAACTTTAAAATGTTCGTATCGTTAAAATAAACCTATCATCATATTATCATATATATACTTTTCATTTTCAGTTGTAAATTACTTAGTTTATGATTTGCTTCCCTCTCTTAACCATTTACTAACTATTACCTCTATTGATTTAAATGCACATCATGATAATGATATTTACACTTTACTTTTAACGATATTTTTCTGAATCAAATGTGTACAATGCAATTACCCACCACGGGCTATTAATACATGTCAGTTAAGTAAAGATGATGATTTTGACTTGCGAAATTCCATTGTGAATGATAATCCACAGGAAGCAAACAACTGGAGTCATGTTAACAATTCATTACAAGCTCTTGCCCTTTCTCCAAGATCAGAAACTCCTGAGAGTCGAGTAAGAATACCTTGATCATTATTGAAACGAATTTGTTTGAAAAAAAAATTGTCAAATAGAACATTTATTTATTAACATGCCTTTTGTGTCTTGTGTTTTGGGAAATTTTAAAACGAATCTATTATTTCATGCTTTTCATGAATGATGAATGTATGTAATGTGCAAACTTTCAAACTTTAATGCTTACATTGTATTGTAAACTCAAAAGAAAAAAATGCTTTCGTAAACGTAAAGTGAGTCCATGAACGATGTTTCTTGTGTATGTATCCATTAGGCTGATAGTAGAAGTCCGGGAACTACCCCAAGAGATTCACCTCGTATTTCCAGGAAAACACAACATCAGCACGACAATCTCAACTTGAGGTTGGGACTTCATCATCATAGACAGCAGCAATACAAACATGACATTCCAATACATCAGTCAACGTCTCCAAATGTTGACCTCGCTGGTGATCACGTAATTTTTCTGGAAGCAACTAGAGCAATGGCGACTAGCATTGCAAGCAACAACACAAGCGGAATTTGTAGCAGTGCATCCAGCAGTAGTGGCAGTGGTGGCGCCGTGCAGCTCGGACCGGGACCGGGCTCGTTGTCTGGTTCCAATTTACTGATGTCCGCTGCCAGCTCACAAATCAATATTAGCTCGTCAGTAAGTTCAAATGTCATTCCAACGATACCACCACCACTCCCACCGAGAAAAACGTCGCCCTCGAGAAAAAATACACGAGTAGCTGCCACAGTACATGATGCATCATCGGCGGCCGTGTCTAGGTTAGCAAAATGATGAAAATATTTATACAGAAACCGCTGTCATGCATTTTAGCACGCATAATATTTGTGTCACTTGACAGGGCTAATTCGGAATCCCCAAGGAATGATCTTCCACATCAAACTTCCGGTAGTGGACCAGCACCTGCCGTTTCAATGGACAATGAAACAAGGTCGCAATCCCAAGTTATTCTCAACCGAAGTGAGTTGATTAACACACCATAAACCCTCCTGGCCTAAAGTTTCACTCTTTGTTACAACCATTACTGATGATGTTTTCGAAACAATTTTTCATATGCATTGCAGGTGAAGCAGTGGAAAATGGTTATGACGTTCCTTCAACAACCGTGAACGGTTCAATACCCTCATCAACACCTAGCATAGTGTGTTCATCCAACATAAGTTCTAGTAGTGTAAGCAATCATCAACATAATAATACTCCGCAACAAACCGCTTCCAGCAGTAGCAGTCAGAGTAGCAATAAATCACATAGTGGTAGAGTGAGCACGAACAAGGCACTTGAGCTAATTCATCAACAACAACAACAGCTTCGACATCAATCATGCCCAGCCCTTCCTGGCTCCACTGCTCTTCATCTTTCAACTCCAAAGTCCTGTCCAACCTCCACTGCCGTCTCACCAATCTGCAACCAACATGCCCAATTGCCTTTGAATCCTCCGTCATCAGGCTCATCTGCGTGTAAATCCTCCGCTCACATGAAAAATATGCCAAATAGCTTAGCTTTAAGTAGCATAACTAGTTGCTGCGTAATGGCCACTGGGAACAAACAGTTTCTTCCAAGACATTCACTTCATCCTCAAGCATCTGGCAAAACTCCTTCGTCCAGTTTTTCCACCCGCGTTGTTGCGAATAAAAGTAGTAGTAGTTCATCTTCCTCAGCAATATCTTCTAGGAAAGGGCCAAGTAGTGATAATAAAGTTCAAGGAGGAAATGACAGCAGCGCTCCTGTTCATAAAACCAACCTATTAGGAATATCTCTTCCGTTTAAAGCTTTCCCCATTTCTGCTAAAATTGGACAGAGCTCTGAGCCTCCAGAGGGCCCCAACTATGAAAACACGAACCTTGGACAAGCCAACTTTCTCCCTGCTATTGTCCCTAAAGAGAGGAGAGTTCTTCCTGATTTGGGGGGTGGGGATGAAAATCCCACGGCCCCATATGAAAATTTGAATATGGACTATATTTCTAAGTTGACTAACGAGGGCTTTACACAGGACCTGGTAATCAGAGCTCTAGGCATTTCTAGAAATGATGTTGATATGGCTAGGGACATTCTAAATGAATTTGCTGGAAGCAGATCATGAAAGACAAATTAATTAGGAAGATTATAATTTTCTATCAACTGTTCCAAATATTTTTTGTAAAAAATCATTAACTTTTTCAAAGCAAATAAGATTACACACGTAAACTATTATAGGATATTGCGTCAGCGTACCTTTCTCTCTTTCTCCAGGAAATGAATAGGTAGCGTCTATATCTATTTATATAAATGCTTGTCTTTATCTACGTACTGAGCTTGCAACATATATACTCTATTTTACTAGAGAATACAACAAACTTGTCTTTAATAGCCCATAAATATTCCTTCTTCTTTAATTCTTTACTGTTATTCACACAAGCAACCAATAATGTAGTCAGTCAAGTCGCTCCATTTCTATCATCGGAATACAAACTGTTTAACTTTCACTTATGAAAACAAGTGTATTTAGGTGTGTAAAATTCTTTCACTCAATTTATATCACCGTCACTCTAAGAAAGGAAAGGGGAAAATGAGTAACAAATGAAGTTGCTCTTGTTCTCTAATTAAATTTAAAAAATAATGAGTTTTTAACTAACTGCCTAAACATTGGCATGGATGATTAAAATCGAACTGACAAGTAAACCAAACCAAAGTATACCATAATATTATATTCTTGTTCGTGTTGTCGTGATATTATAATGTTTG
This sequence comes from Coecobrya sp. COE2, assembly GCA_027743765.1. Classification (NCBI taxonomy): domain Eukaryota; kingdom Metazoa; phylum Arthropoda; class Collembola; order Entomobryomorpha; family Entomobryidae; genus Coecobrya; species Coecobrya sp. COE2. Next base: position 27,509 of record JAHZMV010003452.1, read on the forward strand.
CAATTAATTGAAAATGCTTGAAATATTTAAAATAATAAGTATACATATTTTCATGCGTTCGTATATAATGTATAGCTTTATGTAGGGATATCAGTATTTAATATAAATCCGTATGAAAATATACTGCAAATAGCCTGTAATAAAAATAACATAGATAATAGTTTATATTATGACATTATAATTTAAGTGTGCTAACTGGCCGCGAATTAAATACCTATGTCAGTCGACCAATTTTCACCCATTTTTTTATTTACCATTTTTCATGCGGTCATCGATGTTTTGGTGAACCACATAAACGAGATTAAAATATTTTCTCAAAAAATTGCCAACGGACGGACCCATTTGATTAAAAGAACGATTACCATTTGCCACAAATTGCTAGTCAATAAAAAATTGTCCCCATTCCTTCCAAACGAAGTCATCATGTTTCAAGCATTTTACATTTAATTTTTAAATTAAATCCTAGTCATAGAAAGGTCTGATTCTGATTATATTTATGCATATTATTTGCAAATTATATATTTCTTTCTTGGCTCGTATGTAATTTGAAATTTCAATTAACATAACTTTTCACGTGTTTTATTTTCGAGAAAAATTTAATCACCATCAACGCTTGTTTTATTACCTAATATTTTATTAATTATGGGAATGTGATATTTATTGCTGATTCAAAATTAAATTGAGGATACATTTTTGTGACATTATTATTTGTTTTATATACAACAACGGAGCGAACTGCGTAGTAAGTTTAAAATGTATGTTAATATTCAATTTAATCATAATCAACACATTTTATGGTTGTGTTATATCTTTTAAGCATTTTAATGCCAATGAAATGGTTCAATAAAAATAAAAAGACGATTTCAAGTGAGAAAACGACGGTCTGTCATAAAGTTTTGTGTACTTTTTTATTATTATTACTTATTAAATTGAAATATCATACGGCATTATATTTTATTTCGCTAGAACACAATACTTATTTTTAATAATATCCATTCAGATCTTGGCATACATTCCAGGTGTACGATTGCTATTCAGTTATAATTTTTTTGAAATAAAAGGATAATGCACAGAACATTTTATTACCGATGCCTGCATAACTTTCCGATTACTTGATTACACATTTCACCCGGACTTTCACCAGCATTATATATGCCAGGCAAGGAATTTTTATTCGGACTGAGCAAAACTAACAAAAAATGCAATACTGTGCTCATGTAATAACCGATAAGACCTGAACTCAGACCGATTTTCATTTAAACGTTATATAAAAATAATCACCGTTACATGATAGGGTCATAGAAAGCATTGTTTTACAAAAGAAATTTTCCAAATAAAATAAATTCACAATGGCTACATTTACAAGCAATTTTACGATAATGAATTAAACAATCGGATAAATAGCTAGTTTACACAAATTAAACTGATATTACAACGGTTATCCTCAAGCCATAACGAAAAAAAATAATTTCGTACCCCCATTTCGTTCAAGAGGGAGGTTAAATGTACAGAAAATATTGTGTAAAATTTTGACAAATACGTAATTTTGCGCACTACGTTACCGTATCTGACTTTCACATTTTTTGTTGTTCATTTTGATGTTCATTTATACGAGATACATTCATGCTTGGAGAAAGTCTACCAATTTTTATATGGCATTTCTCCCTGAAAAGTAAAAAATGACGAAGAGTTAGCGTGCACAGACCCATTTCACGGTTATAATAACTAAACTATTAACTATATTAGAAGTATCATTAGTTTGGTTAATGTTCAGGATAGGAAAAATTGTAGTAATTGTTGGTGTGCATAATAATGTACCAAAGAACACATTCAATCCGTGATTTAGCATTGTTGTTTGTTGCATTGTGTTGTGTTAGTCATTAGCTGTTTTTTTATTTCTTATCGTCTAATGATTAATTGATCAGCATTTTGATGTATGCGGTGTTATGAGAGTGAGAGAAAATGGAATGGTGTGGATTAAGAACATTCTGTGTGTTTGTATCTAATCTCCTAGAAAGGTACATTAAACATTTTGGAAACAGAGCTATTAGTAAACATGCGATCAGAGAACGATTGAATTATTTTTAAGTTATTTTCTTCTATTATGTATGTATTGTTGGTTAAATTATTGCAATAATCATTTCAGACCAGACAAGTTCACACAACACACATCCCGTAAAATATAATATGTTTCTAAAAATGTATCATTTACCATTAAAGTTATAATATTGTATACCTCTCTTTTAACGTATATATTTAAATATTTAAACATTATTCATATTAATATAACTGTTCTTTTTTTTCCTATATCGGTCACACGTTTACATTGATCAATCGATGAGATCTTGAGTTACTAGCACAATCGTAGTTGTTATTTTTTTTAAATAACTTCATCACAATGAACAGTTAGCAAATTAGAATTTCCAGTTTGGATGGCATACTATTTCCTTACACAGTTTTTTAATCTAAAATGACAAAAAGTTTCAACCCAAAAATAAAGTACATTTAATTGTTCCACAATGAAAAAATAAAATAGAAGGAAAGTATTTAATAGTAAGTATTAAACTATGGTTTACATTAAAACGAAATCAAGATCATTTTTTTATTTGTTGAAGTTGTTCTGATTCAATAATAAATTTAACTACTTTAATAGTTTTTCACAATTTATACATCATCTTATATAGCAGGTAGTATATGTAGGTTTTTAGAACTTTTTTCTTCGTAAAATGCAAGTCTAAAACTTTTAAATCCACTTTGTTGAGAGGTTTCAATTTTTATTGATTTATGTTTGGAACAAGATGAGACTATATAGGAGAATTACATAATATCATTTAAGGATAATTAATACAACTAATACAACACACGAACCATTTTTATTACAAGAATTCTACAACTGTAAAGCCAATTAACATCACCATCGGTAAATATAATTTTGATTATAATTGAATTTATTTTGAATTCAACTGTCTTTGTTTCGTTTTGTAAACCTACTCAGAGTAATCGCTTACATTTGTTTTTTATAACTTTCATGGTAAAAGTATAAAGAATAAGAGTATGGCAGATTTTCATACTAGAAATTTATAACAATAAGTTCACATATTACATACAATATGTTTGATACATAGCATAATTATATACTCATAATAATTATATGTATAATTTACTACAAAATTAAGGTATACAACACAGTAGTATACACGTACATATTGACTTTTTAAAATTTTCAACACTATAAAGTTAAAAACTAAAGTTACGTTTGAACTCGACTTTACTCTACATTTTATATAATTATTATTATATGTTTTAGGTATGTAATAATAATCTACTTAAATATGCTGACCACTACACAATGCACTGGTCTCTTTGTTTTTTACAATTGACTTTATTTAGTTGGATTTTACACATAAATATTATTATTTCTTCCGTCATGAAAAAACACTCCATTGTACGAAATAGTTTTTTAAAATGGTACATATAATATGATTTTAGAAAATTATAGTGACAAAATTTTATTACATAGCGGGTTCTTGTACTATTGAAAAATATTGTTGGACCGACTACGGAAATTATAGAAATCCCTTTGCTCACAGAAGACAAAGTTCGTTAATCATACATAAGAAAATTGCTTCAATCGAGTACATTTAATGCGTACATTTTCAATTGAAGTAATATGCGTCTACTATAATTTTCTTTGCACAAACATGCTCGACACAGTACTACTTTGCACATTGTTATAATATGCAGATATGTCTAGCATGCTTGTGGAATGCCACGGATAAAAGTGGTTTCAATAAGTTGAATATTTAAAGTCACTATAAATGATTCTTTGTTGGAATTTTTAAATGATTTTTATGGAGTATTCAATCAATTGGAAGCGTCTTTCGGGTCTTTCAAAGTTTTTCTAACAAGATGACCTTTAAAAGTGGCTTGGATCTTGGTCGCCGCTTTGTTAACTTCTGGATCATTTAAATCAGGCAAATCTTCGTCGTCTTCAGCAGCTGGTTTCTGGTTTGGGATAATGTAAAGAGAAAAAAACATTTATTTCCGTTCCAGAGACATGAATATGAAATATTTATTTCAGATCAGTTATTATTAGCATGACACACGTTCATTACAATTAATCGATGCAGCATGCAAAATAGAATAGCGAAAACTTTCGCTTTATTTCAGAAAGTTGATAGTATGTTATTTTAGTCAATTAATGAAACTAAATGGTTATTACATGCAAAAATCATTTTATATTTCTTGAATGCATATCTGCTAAAAATAATCTGTCTGTCTATCCAATGAACACAGGTGTAAAACCGATTCATGTGAGAGTTCAATAAAAGTTCAAATATTAGAGTTGAGCACGGCAAGCCATTTATTTTACTGTCAGTGTAACACTTTCTCCCTTTTCTCACTTTCTCTTTTTCTTTTAATATTCACTTTACAACTCATTCAAAGAACACCGAAACGAATAACGAAAAGAATAATTGTTAACTTTTAGAGAAGATGTATTATTATTTAAATAGAAAACTTTGTACAAGGAATACTCAAAAAGGGAAAGAGTCGAGAGAAGAGACACAAAAGGGAAAACTTAGACTATTGTCGTGTAGCTTTCTGTTTTTCATCAACATCATTGTCGTCAGTCCCACCCATTCCACCACCGCCGACTGACTTGACAAAGGGAACAAAAAGTTATCACATCACTTCATCTTATTATGCATTGTTGGCTGGCACGTTGGCAGGCCACATAGACGCCAAGCTTATTATTAGAAATTTCATTCCTTTGTTTTATCTTTTTATAAAAAGTTTGGTAAGTCAAACGAAAGAAATAAACTCTTTTGTCTTGTGCATTTCTTTACTTCGTTTATGTATCAACTAAACTATTCTATTTTTATCCTCTTTCCATCATTTTTTTAGGGAAAGCCTTTTTGTGATGTGCCTTAAAAGATTGTCTCAAAAAATAAGTTTTTAGCATAGAACAATGTTTAACTTTGCTGAAAATGTTTGTTCTGTGCTAAATTCAAGCCTTTTATTTATGCCCACTTAAATATTATGATTTAATGTGCTTATGGTTGTGACTAAGAAGACACTTTTTTCCTCTTTGGTGGATTTTTGTTGTTGCTGCTGAACTTTGGAATAATAAAAATATATAAGTACCTGTTTGTCTATGCGAGAAATATTAAACTGGAACGTAAAAAAATATGTCATAGTTTATTTGGCTTGCCGTGTCTCATGATTATGATGAGATTAGGGATGTCCCGAATTCAGTTTGTGTATGTATGTAGCACAATATTTCTAAAATAATATTTGACAACTCAGAAATAAATTTGTATTAATGGACCTAAATGACTATTCGTAGTTTTTCTTTCCACTACAGATAAAAAGGTTAATTTACTTATTCGTACCACTAGATGTTAATGGTAAGTAAATAGAGTTGAGTACCATATTAAATAGATAATAAGATATAAAGTAGTATTAGAGATAACGCTCACGTTTACTTAAACAACATGGCGTAGACGTTTTAAGTCTCTCTTTAAAGCGACAAATATAGAAACAATTTAATATTTCATGTCTGTTTATAAAGGGAAATGTATATGTATTTGCACTAACCAGTTGTTCTGCTTCTGCTTACTAACCTCTTCAGTTGTCTTCAGCTTCTGAATTTCTTCAGTAAGCTCACCAGTATCATCTTTTGCTTTCTTTTCTGCTTCCCGTCTAGCTTTGTGTCCTCTGAAGGATGCCTGAATTTTTGTTGCGGCGATTCCGACCTCTGAAATGCAAATTAAACAAAACGGTATAAAAAGTTTGCTCTCATTCAGTTTTAATATATACAATTATAATTATAACATGACAGATAGTTTTATTTTCAGTTCAGTATGCTTAAACAATTAAATAATTTATACTCATACCCCACTATATGAGTTCAAATATTGATTTTATTATTTTTTTAGTATGATTTGATGAATACATAATGTTTAGTAGTGGGGTTCTTACAAGTGAGCTTTATTGAAATTTAGCGTCAGATACCATTCACAATGTTCTCTACCTTCATATCCGATATATTCAGTTTCGAAGAGCAATTAATAACTATCAATCTTCCCTTTAAATTGTTCTTTGACCCAACATGCATACCAACAAATTACTGATTACTGATTAATTAACAAATAACTGATTAATTAACCTCTATGATAATACTATCCATAACATTGACACCTTTTATTCTACTGACAAGTAGTGTATGTTCAAGTGATTTAATTTCGTTTATAAAGAGTCATTTCTAAGTTTCATGATGAATTCATCAGTGCATACTAAACTAATGAATGGAAATTATGATAAGGATGATACATTGATGCTCCATTATGATGCAAATATGTACATGTCTTTTCATAGTATATATATCACGCAACTTTCTTTCGTACACATAACAAATGTATTGTAATGCACATAATGTTACTTAGTTAATCTCTTTAATACAAAAATTCCGTTCCTGATATCGGCTTTGAAAGCTTTCCCCTATCAGTTACAGCATTAAAAGGCCAAAGGGTTTTGTTCGCCGAAAATTTAAAATAGCGACAGTACTCTAGCTGACGTTTCAAACACCTTTACATGTTGACATTTTCATTTCTCCACAAAAGTGGATCTCGTTAAAAGCCAAGCGCTTCTTTCGTGGATCTAAAAGTAATTTCAATTTGTTTGAATATGATATGGCAGTTCAAAAGGTCTTGTTACACTGTCTCTCATATACGTGTAGAGTAACCTCGCCTACATGCATGTATATACCAATTGTTTAGTTTATGTCATCAAATTCCCTTTTTGGACATTTTTTACGGAACATAGCTCTCTCTCCCTCCCGCATTCTTTAAAAGGACGGCTCCCTGCCACTGACTGAAAGCTTCTTCTTTTACATATCATGGCATGATATACTGCTTTGCAAATATTTCCAAAGCCAAGCCAGATGTGACGCACACGGGTCAAACACACGCATGGAGGCCAGCTGAAAGCAAAGTGAAATACGTATAGCGGATAATAATATTTTTTATTTTCTCCTCCTACCTACAACCAGGCTATCTATAAAAGAGTGAAAAGTAGGTATGCACTTTTCAATAGAAATGGATACAGGACATTTGAGTAGAGTGAAAGTGAAATGAAAAGATGTATGACGGAAGTGAGAGAAGCCCTTTTCCAAACAAGATTGATTAATGATCAAGGTTCCATCCTGAGTGGATTGGGATTGAGACAGGAATTTGTATGGCCGAGGTGGAGCCCAGCAAATACAGAAAAATGTCGAGTGAGAGAGGCTGTAACCATTGAAATGGAAAAAAGTTACTACATATTGTATGATGTATTTGAGTGTCCAAGGCTCTGCGTTTGACATGAAGGAATGCACTACTTAAAAAAGTATGTACACAGGTAAGGGAAAAGCTAACATAATACACAAGCATGTGTGCATAAGTAAACTCACGAATACAAAATGGAAAGGTAGCCTTTTCCCTTTCATTGTCCATTTTACATCCCTTTGTGCTATTGTGTGTGTGGTAAAAGTGGAAGTTTTTTTTGCTTCTAAAAATATATTTAAAAGAAATGATGGTTTTGAGTGCTTGTGAAAGTATTTCTCTGCTCTCTCTCTCCCGAATCATGATAGGTCTACTGAAAACGGATGGATTGTTAGGCAGGTAATAATAAATAATTATTATTATTATTACTTCTTGATATTATCTACGCAGCGATAATGAATGCCTTTCTCTAACAATTTATGCTATCATTATCATGAGTATGGATGGCGTAACCAAATTTTATGAGGGGATAATTATCGATAGTTAAATAAATAGTTATGTCGTTGTTCAGCAGAGTGCACTCCAAAAGCAAGAAACTTGATATCATTCATGTATTTCAAATAGAATATTGCATCACGTCGTATTTCCATTAATTGTCCTTATTTTTGCATGTATTTCTTTATGCTGTGTACTACATCGAATAAAATTACTGTAAATAAGTATGGGGCTGTACCTCCCAAAGGCGATCATTGCCATATGCATGACAAGTAATATTAATTGTAGCGTTTCCAATTTCCAACATCTAACGAGAGGACATACTATTTTCTATTTCCAGCGATCGATACAATAAGATATTAATTTCGGTGACTCGTTGGCGAAACTTATTATTTTATGCCGAATGTGCTTTATGAGCTTTGTTATTCATCAAAACAAGTGCAAATTAAGAGAAATGCGTCCTACTTTGTGAGAAAGTAAGTAGGCGGAATATATTTTATTGTTCTCCCAAAATACATATAAGATATGCTCTGTCAGTAGAATCGGCTCACGCTTCAATGGGCTACTTTACAGGTAATTATATAATAACTCTTCTCATATAATGTATGTACCATTATCTGTATATTTTATACCTTCTTTGAGATTAAATTCAATGATTTACTCACTTACTCACTGTGCAAACTAAATTCAAACATGGGCTCTTATAGCACGTAATGAGAACAAAAGCATAACATGGCCTGTCATTTGCCATTCCAGGAAATCTTAATACCACAAGCTTTAAGTACAATCTACACTTTTATGGACCTACAATCACTCCTTCAGTTTCCACCCTTTTCTTGGTAAAAGCATTTACACTGCATCAGAACGTGCCATTCTGAATTGAACTCGATATGCCATGAACTTCTATTGAATTCACTTGAGAGTGTGAAGTATTCATGCATGAATACTAATGATAGTAATGATAGGAAACTTCAATTTGTGCGATTCACATTTGGACTGCACATCTCTTCAAAGTACTTTTGTTTCATGGATGCAGCCAACATGAAATATTATGTAGCTGAAATCTGGTTTTATTGTTTCTTTTCACCAATACTGTTAGCTTTACTTTGTTCTACTGGTGATTTCAATGGAAAGTAAGTTTTAACACAAAAAAGGGGCCCATTTTTTGTGCAGCTTTTTAACATTCTGTGTGCACATTTCACGCAGACAAGCTGATGATGGAAACAAGGGTGATGGTGAATGTAGATTTTGGAAGGAATATATATATTATTCATAAAACAAAGGGAATCGACAAATGTTTCAGAGAATAATTTAGAATTCATAAATGTGTGTCTATTCATCCCACTGTAGAAAATATGCCTGTCGGAGAAAAGGAAAAGGTGTGGCGGTTAGAGGGTGGTTGGTAGGTTGTAAATAACACGGAACCACCTTAGATTCTGGAGTGTTTCATTGTGCTCGTGTAGGATTGGGGAATACACACGAACTCTTCGAAATTCCAAAATGCTAAAAACTAGATTGCAAGTGCAACATCATATCTCTCTCATTTCGCTCCAACAACGCTTTAGTTTTAGCCTTATACCTCCAGCAAACAAAAAATTCCGTTAACAAATGATTGTGAGCTCGTGTGTGCGTTGACAAGGACAAAGCTTGCATAAAAGTTAGGTGCACCTACATCAGTAAATCACCTTTTCTCGTTTCCTTCTTGATATTGTTATTATGATTATGTGTTGTGTTAGCCATGTAATATTATAATCCTTTAAGCCAAAAATCTCTCTCGTGGTGAAGTATATATACGTGTATGCTTTTGCTGTCACGGACGTACCTGCCTAACGACGAAGGAGCCTAAGTGAAAGGTGTAATTTATGAATCCATTAAGCTGTATGCTTTACTTCTCACACAAAAGTTGTTCATACACACGGTGTGTATTCCTTCTATATTAATGTACGTATTGCCAAGAAAAATAGCCTTGTGATACACACACAACAACACAACAGTCAAAGTGAAGTAGTATACAGTAGGAATTGAATTGATCGCAAAAAGAAATATGTAGTTTGTTTAGTAGAATAGAGAAAACAAGAAGGTATAAACAGAAACGGATGTTATGTTTCTTTGGTTGAATAGTGTTTCTGTTTTTATGTAAGGTCTACAAGGGTGGAAAACCTTTTCTTTGCCCAACTCAACCACAGTCTATAGTATAGTACCACCGACTACCGACTGATTGTTAGTTTAAGCAGAAAAATGGATTGATGGGCGGGATTTCCTAATGCTTTTGTGAAATATTGTACAAGGTGCAAAAATCTTTCTCCGCTTTCCTTTCCCTTCTCGTCTCCCTTCCGTTATAGGAAACATTAGGGAGAGAGAACACAAACAAACACAATACACAGCACAGTAACGCAATCATTATGCATTTTCACTTTTGCATACACATGTGTATGTAAAATACTTGATGCTTTCATCTTTCTCTTACAACAATAATCATTGTCGTAACACTTCCGTGTAAAGCTATTAACCTAATAGCAAGAACGTTCATGTCCCGTTGCTGCTTTTCCTCTGATTTTCTATAATAAATGTCTGACTGAGAACGCACGCAAGTGAAAGGTGAGGTACCACCACTCTATAATATTTAACTTTTCTATAATATGTAACATTTAAATACTCTGTCACATGTGTTTGGTACAGTCCTGCCGGAGCAATGCACAACTTCACAAAATACCAAGAAAATCCTCCCTCACTCACAGCCATTTTGTAGGTACATGTGTCCAACAAAATTACATCTCATGCAAGACGAATGCTTCACTTATGCGTTTCTTACGTGTCTGTTTAAAACTACACAAATCAATTCCACAGAACTGCCTTTAGCCTTTTTTTACATTGCCAAAAATTTATGTACATTGGATTGCGGATCGAAGGAAAGAAAAGGAATTCTGGTAATCCTATAGGATATCCAGACGAGGGCAATGTTGGAATGTTTCATATGCGTACTTGCGTCATGCATGCTACACTACCCATGACATATAAACTACACTCATTGCGTTTTTACTAAACTAAGCACATGGATCGGAAATATTTCAAATAGCTTCGAGTCTGTGATTTTTTTACCGTATGGAGGACTAGATGTCATGTTGAATTATTAAAATAAAATATTTTTCTTCGTATCATTTACGATACTATCTTACCTGGATCGTTCAGGTCAATGTCAATGACTTCCTCTCCTTCTGCCATTTTTCCTCCTAGTTGTTTCCTAGTGTTATGGCCCCGAAAAGCGGCTTGTATACGCGTTGCTGCCTTCTCTAACTCCGGGTCTTCTAGGTTCAAATCACCAGTGTCGTTCTCTTCCGCTATATTAGAATAATAAAGAAGGAGAAAGCAATGATAAGCATTTTTAGTCTGAAGTTCGATCAATATAATAAAAACATCTTACGCACGTACACTAAAGAAAATGTCATATCAAAATGCAAAATAACATCCACATTCACAATCTTCGAAATGGTGAATCAATATGAATTATACGTCACATTTCGGTTCGTGACATAACCTTATTAATATCATATGAGAATATTTTATATAGTTCCCTTTTCCCTCAAGGAAAAGAGTATAAATGAACTAGTTTACTTTTGATATATTATCTGTAGTATATTTATTTTTTCGTTGTTTATATAATGTTCACTAGAATTTTGTCTGATGTTATTGAAGAAAATTATATAAGTTCGCTCGTAGGCCATATAAAAACTCGTAATAATATACTGCTTTTATATAAAAATGGATTCCTCTGAATCTATATTTACTCTACAAATGATATATTTCATGAGTTTTGAGCAGGAATAGAAAGAGATGAGTCCTGAGTCCACAGCCTGCACACCTTCATTTTACCTTTCCAGCCACCAACTCATATACTCGTGTTAAGAAATAACAAATCCACTTCGACTAAAACTCATGGTGTGCGCCTCAGGTGGTGCTGAACTTCAGCTTTCACTTCGTTAAACCATAATGGGTCTAATCGCATCACGGAGAAAGTTTGTGTTGGAATACAGGACCGATTCAGTGGCTTATTATTTTTAGTTTAGAAAACAGCCTATAACGAAAGCAAACCATATTTGGATATTCCAATAATTATACATTTACATTAACTTGGATACCTTCATACTTTTGACATGTTATAAACACATTACTAATTTTTGGTTACCACATCCTGCCTTATACTACAATATATTATGGATGTTTCATTTTCGAACCTTTACGTGCGTCATCAATCTTTCAAGCCGAAGGATGAACAGGACACGTAACTAAATCGTTTGCAGGCTCATAGACGATAATTTAAATAGAATTTTCTAGGTATTAGAGTAACCCTTCACGGACCAGATGTCAGTACGTTCGTATGAAAGTGATAGGTTCACTATCAGCTTTATATATCATATGTATTTGCCACCCAAAAAATATCAGACATGAAGTTTTTGCTAAAAAAAATTACCACATCAAAATTATTAACATGACACTTTAATTTATTTCGTATTTAAATACTAACGGTGAAGAACTTATTAGAACGCCTGGGATTATAGTAAAGGTTATCAGGCACAACTATTACGACAAGGGTAAGACAGAAAGATTAATTATATTATACAGACACTTTCCCATAAGGCATTATTAGCAACCTTGCTCATAATTAATTTTGAGCTTTCATTTTGGTAGCATTCCCATACGGATACAATGTCAAAGTGGGTTTGCTTCCTAACACCACAGTGCTTATGCACTAAATATTTATAATAAAAGTTTACGGAGTTTTTAAAACTTTATTTATTACGTCAACGCCCAATTTTACTTCGATATCCGATATCCTACACTAGTAGATAAAGAATCAAGGCGGGCACATAAAGAAGGTCTGCAGAGCTGTTTTACGTGCAAAACATTATCCAAACTTGTACGAAAAGGAATCTTCATACATAATAGGAAACACCGTTAGTATTTACTATATTACGTACTACGTACACTACCATATTCAGATATATAGACGAGATTGTTAGTTTAAAATCTTCGTTTATTTTCTCCGCTAATTTTTCATATCGAAAGAATGAAGTTTAGAACACGATATCAAATGATAACGGACATAAGCTGCAAGAACGAACAACATAAATCAATTTTATTAGGAGACTCCCCTAAAACTTGGTCAGGGAACACCTACTTGCGAGCAAATTTCTCATTTAATGTTTTGCTTGCTTGTTATTCACACAATGTGCACTTATAACATAAACGTGTCATTTTTGTCGTTTGACAGAAAATATATTTTAGCAATTTCAATTTATTTTGATAGTATAATGACATAATTGTATAATGTGCGACGGCTCATTAGAACAACATGACAAGAGATTCAATATTCAGAAACAACATATCGAACAATTTATTATGTCATGAACTTCAACTTCATATAAGAGTACGAGCACTACCTAAATAAATGGTTTGTTCCTACTTATGACAAAATAATATGTAGGCATAATTTTTTAATTGGATATGTTCTAGCAGACAGTTAATTTACAAATACTATTGTAAATATATTCCTGTATGTGTAGGTAGGTGTTGTACACAAATAAACCAATCATTATTTTATCATGCTTACCTATACATATACATTATCAATACTTTGCACTATTGATTAGTAAGATAAAAAGTTTGCACTAAGGATTTCAAATCCCACGTTTCTAATGTAAACTGGAAATTAATTTTGTTTTTAAAAGTATATACAACAATCATCTACTAATGACGATAACGGAATCAGTTTGGAGCGAAATCACTATCTTCTAACTATGAACCATTTTCAAGCACTAGTTTGGCTGAGATACCAAACCATATACACATAGGTACATGGAGATGCAATTTAGCAAATTTCGACGAAATGGACAAAGCAAAAGTATACACGAAAAACAAACTGCTAGAAGGCAATGTAAACATAAACAGTGGTTATTATGCACCTAAATGAGATTCAATCCCACATAAATTTTATTGTTCGACAAGTTGAAACTTCATTGAGTGAGGTAAAGAAACCGAACAAAGTAGACAATATTAACAATGTAGTTATTATAAATGAGTAAATACAAGCCCACACATAGATACATATTTATGTGCAGAGAAAACTCTTAAAATGTATAAAGCCAACTAACAAGAGAACAACAGGACGACGACGTGGGATAAGTTTCTGTTTTGTTATTAATGTTTAATACCTTGAATGAGTACCAGTACCAGGAATAAAAGAACATTGGAAGCCAGGCAGGGGGAAAGCAATGAGGAGAGTCCAATGTAGAACTAGAGAGACAGAGTTTCCTAACTTGAAATAGAACTAACAACCACAGACCACACTTTTCTTCTCTTGCTTATGTTATGTCGCCTCGCTTATAAATATAACGATATAGCTATTAAAGCAAAGCTCTTATAGAAAAGTTTCTTAGCTGTCTCTAGAAGGACAACTATCTTTTGTGTGTCTAAAGAAGATCCATCTAAGTTATTACGTTTTTCGGTGAGTGTGTGTCTGCGTGATTGCATAAGCGGTTCTTATTTCACTTCTTTCATACTTTCTCCAGAATTCCTCATAACTGACTTTAGCGTAGCCGCAATGAAAAGTTACTTGTAGGTATTACAAGTTAAGACACTTTCTCTTGGTCTCTAAAACATTTTTTCGTGCTACCTATTATACTTTTCGTTATACGTGAGCCAACTTTTGCCACTTTCAAAAAAATCTTTATATGGATCATGCATTTTACTCTAAAAAACTTGCTAGGGTCATGCAAACCGATTCAGGTCAAAAGAAATTCGATTGGAGTATGCATAAATAAGTGGAAGGAAAGTAGTGACCTCAGTCACGTCTTTTAATGGGAAAGATGATGGAGAATGATAATAATTATGCTACCTTCAAGGATAGTGGCGGGCAGTTTATTCTTTTCGTGGCACTCTTTTAATTTTCTCCACAAGCTTTGTGCAGGTGTTCATATGTACAGAGTTGCGTACTATAGGTATATAGGATGGGAAATCAAAACATGTACAATACATAGCACTTGTTATTTTCCGTGTTCCAGCCCATTATTATTTTTCCTAGCAACCTACAAAAAGTAGGCTTCACTGCCTTCATTGCTCTCTTGAACCGTGCTACTTATTGTTTAGAAAAAATCATGTCCAGTGCAAAATGCAAGTAAATGAAGTGAAAGAAGGATATGACGATGTTTTCATTTGGCTCATGGATTAGATTGTAAATAATTCAAAACGTATTTCACGTTACACTGCGATGAATAAAATACACTAAAGTAAAGTATACATAATGGCCATTTTGAGACATGAATGGTGTTCATCAGTAGCGTTTACTGTCCTCTTGTTTTCTCCATTTTTGCTTTCATTGTCATTAAACCCCCAGTAAAAGCAGGCTTTCTCTGTTCATCCAAATATTATATTGTCGACACCATACAAGACTGTACGCTCCCATCGACAGTAATTTTTGCCTCGTTATAATGATTGTTATTACCACATTTCTGCTACTGTTGTTATTTTCTTGGCATCTGCGGTCATTTCATGCAGCGTTATTTAAGGATTCGTCCATGCTCCTTGGTGAAGGAATAAATCCTTTTTTTATTTGGGAAACGGATATAATTGTACTTGTTCCCCTACCTAGATGTTGACGATTCTTGCTTAAACGACATGATGTCCTTGCATCACGAGGTTTGACAAGACAATACTGCTATATCTGTTTTTGATACTATTGTAGCATGTCATGCTGCATGAACTGGTACATTTACGGAAGAAGTGGCATTATACACGTATTATGACCTTAATTTGTTCATGGAAGTAATAGTATCTATCTTCGTTTGCCATTTTATAAAATGCCGAAGCACAGGGCAAAGTAGTAAACGTTTTATGATAGCGGAAATGATAAAAAATGCTACTGCTTTTTAATTTCTGTAGTATTTGAAGACACCACCAACAATCATTCGTTTTTATACTTGTGTGCGTATATACTTTCTCTTTCTCGTGCTTTTCTTCCCGTCGCATTGCCTTTTGTCTTTAGAAATCATTGCACGTCAGACGTCAGTAACTCTGGTTTGCAGGGTTGCACAATCTAATTGGCTTTCATACCAAATTGGTAAACACATATACACAGACGTGGTAAGGCACTATATTTTTGTGTTTTCGACTTTAGTAAGTTCCATAGAAAACATATCCACGTAAGCTTTAAAACTGTCTCCAGTAAGTCTCTCACATTAGATCAGTTGGGAACTTTCCATTTTATAACAACTGCTTATACTTACATTAACCACTTTTATGGCTTGAGCTGTTCCTGCCTTCTGTGCATTGTTGTACTTAACCATATCTTCAGGGCTCACAGTAAAACTGTAATAAAAGTGGATGGCTATCCTATAATTTTAACTTCGTACTGCATGCATTTTGTTGATCTTGCTGTGTATGCCCAACCATTTGAGGTCTAAATACTAATTTCATTATCATAAAATTACCTCTTATTACTCTTGAAACTTGCTCATAATAACTTTGGTTATTATGTCTGGGGAAAGAAATATAAATCGTGGTTGGTATATGAAAGTGTGTGTATGTTTAGTATGCTTTGAATTCATTTAAACATTAACATTAGCACAAAGCATCACGAATTACCGGCCGTAGCTGGTCTTGTGTAGTTGTTGGTTGAGAAGAAGAAAGTGTACATTTTTATTATTTTGGCCCATTTTTTCATTTAACCTACAGTAGACAACAAGGGGGCACAGCTGGTGTTAATGGTGAGTATCTGTTACACAATCCATTATTGAATACGGGGTATAGTAACCGTTTTATTAATTTCAGTTCGTCTCCGTATTGTTTGGTATGTCCGTTAGTGCTTTTTAAACTCTCTTTTCCAGAAATTGAGTTTTTTTTATTTTGAACCAAATAGTAAGTTTGGTATCAAAATGACCCCCATGATGCTGTTTTTCTCAATGAAGCTGAAAATCATGGTGCCCCAAAATTGAAACATTGGATAATGTAAGAAAAAACAACTTGTTGACTACTTTGCCGGGCCGTTAACGCATAATTTGCTTTAATGCTCTACCAGGCACTGATCATCATTATTTTTCTTTTAGCCCATTTTCTCTTTTCCACGCTTTACAATTCGACCTATACCATATTATAGGGTGTTGATAATTTTTGGCTACAACTTCAACTTAGTACACCATTGTTCCTTTTGTGTCGGCAGGGAAGGAAACATAAAAAGTGTTATCGTACTTGGCCATCATCACCATCATATCATGTTATTGTAACATCGACCAAGAAACAAGGCAGTACATAAGTAACTGTAAACAGGTCAAAGTAATAAATGATAGCTGCCAACACAAAATAAATATACACTTTTGCTCTTCTGTACCGAAGGTGATATTAACGGTTGAGCCTTACGTATGTAAAAATTGGAGAGGGAACGCCCCTTTGTTCCAGTCATTATCATCATGGCCATGGTTTGCTCGCCGGCAAATATTAAATAAGTCCATATACATATATTTAATATATGTTTTGTTACAAGTTATATTTTCTAGGGACTCTTCTGTCTACTTCACTTTTTTACGACGCCATGTAAGGTGTAACGCTTCTACTTCCATTTAGGATTGTGCAAGAGGATATGAAGAAATACAATGTTTGCAAAACGAACGGAATGAAGAGTAGTAATTTAAAAAAGTTAAATAACTAGGTAGGCTGAAATACACAAGGCTCTTTCCACTTTCTAGTTGTAAAACTGCAAATTACATGACCAACAGTTTTCATAGCTTGCTGTTGTTGCCCAACACTTTTTTGTTCTTCAACATTTCAATCCTTTTTGCTTTTGGCTAGAAAGTGTAAACACCACACTTTCAAAAATGAAATTATACTTTTCACCACACTTTTTTTCCGTTTTCCCTTAAAGCCTTTAAGGATCGGCTCTTGAGTTTAACCGACGCGTAGGGTTATTTTTGCGCTTCCACTTTCCGTTCCTCTGTCTTTAAGTGAACGCATTAGAGCTTCTTATTTCAGTTTTTACAACTTTTTAGACAATCTACCACTTTCATATATGGAGTTTCTACAGAAAAAAGCTACATAATATTGTATTGTATTACATATTATAGGTATTAGCCTGATTGAGAGCAGCCTTGCCACCATCAGCCTCATAGCACAAAGGAAAGTTGACATGCAAGTTGCGAAATAGGTGTATAGATAAACTCCTTAAAGGCTCCAGGTAGGTTAGCATTTCTCGGGGGTATATAAAAAGTCAAAACGAAAAGGGAGAAAGTAATGTTTGCTTTGGTGTGGGATCAGTGAGAAAATGAAAGAGTGAAAAGCAACCAGAGAGTCAAGAATCACTTCATTTGAGACAAGAGGAGAGAAAATTCACGTTCCATGAACAAAATTGGTATTGTACTCACTACCATTCAAACAGTTGTAGGCAGGCAAGGAACTGAATACCAAAGCTTTTTAAAACAAGCTTAAAGGGGAAAGTGCAGATACGGCAATGGCAATACAGGTATCAACTACATCCAATAAAGAACAGAATACGTAATTTAGGAATGTATATTGTTAATCTACTTTATATAATCATTACACAGTCATATATCCAGCATATAAGTCGTACAAGTTTAAATGGACTACATATAATATTATATTTCTATATCTTGTTAGCTAGTTTCATTTTAGGACGACGAGGTGGGGGTCTGACTAGATAAGCACACCCCCTATCAAATTAATATATGATATAGTGCAGTGTATCTCTACCTTAATAACAATAGATTTACTGTAATAACATGAAATTTGTCTATACTATCAGGTAATATTTTTACACCTGGGGTCAGTGGGATGATATGGCTATCCACATGAAAAATAATGCTTGCTCGTTGGCTAGCTAATATGCAGTTATACATGGAACTTGTTTTCTACATAAATAGGAGATCCAATTACGGTTTGCGTTGTGAGTGACCAACGACGAGGAAGAAAACAAAAAGTCGGAATTTGGTTCAGCTAAAAAATGTGTCCAATAACAAAAAGTAGTGTAATACGAGAATGAGCTCATATGAACGAAACCACAGTGAAAGTACCACAAGCTACATAGAACCTATCAATATGCTTTTTCCACTCCCTATAAAGCAAGCAAACAAAAATAACAACCTTCAAACAGTAATAACGAGTCGAAGAGCGTACAGAGAATAGAATCGACCTGTGGTGATGTGATGGTATTTTTCTGTGGTAGTATCCAACCAACACGTAAAAGCCTAGTGGGAAATAATAGCGTGTGCGAAATGTATTCTACGAAATTCTAATTCTATAAAGTACATACATGCATGAATGTAGGCTATGTAGGTATATACATACATAAGATATCCATGTACGTTGCGAGAATTCTCAATGCGAACAAAGACAAACACTTCCAGAAACATCGCTCCGACCAACATGAATACTCCTACCCTACATGATCACTCAGTGTAATAAAAAGGCAACTTCAATGATACGATTCGTTTTGTGTCACGTTTATAGATTATAGTCATCAGAATGAACCATGATGTATCTTTCTTCATGCACTTTAAAATCATTATATTAGTACGTAATTCCTTATGTGCATTTATTCAAAATAGGAGCCATATATGCTCCATGTTTTCTTTTATAATATGTTTATGCTATAAACGTAAAATGAAAGTAAAGCGAAAGTATTAGCAACAAAAATATTTATGATGATAAAAAGATGAAAGTAATACTTGGAGTTCAACTACAAAGGACCTAAATATATCCCAGTATTCACTTGTTATTGCCGCCAACAGAAGAGAATTGCGTTGTGTGGAGAGAAAGACAAAATATGATATATAACATGATACATAAATTTTATACCTTGACGATACAAGTCAAATGGCAATATGCATTTGCATTGAGCACATCGCACAACAGGACTTGTCAATCATTCCGTAGATATTAGATGGAATTTCGTGGGAACTCAAACTCAAGGATAATCTATAGTGATGACAAAGACAGGCCAATAAAGATACCACATAAAGCATTCCGATCACTTTGTTACCACCCTGGACGTGAATAATGGAAAGAACCGTAGACACTGAAATATACGCTGCTACCAAAACGTGTCGTGCCATAGCTGGTTTCTCCAGCTATATCTTTTGCACATTGAGATTGATAAAAAGAAAAGCGAAAAAGGAGAAATTGTATTCTTTCAAGGGACTTTGACGATAAGAAGTATTGATAGCATCAGACACCAGTGAATAGTAAACGCATGTCCCTTGTCCTTGCGTATCAAGTATGAATCAAGAACGATTTATTTTTATTCCTCCTGACAAGGGCTCAACAGCATATATACTTTATAATTTTTATACCAAGCCAAAACATATTTGTTAAAAAATATTGTTTAGCTGATGCAGGAGAGCAATTCATTTTATATGCGTGATTTTGCTGTCTTAGGATATAGCTGTTTACCATAACCAATTCTGTGACACAATATTACATAAATTTTCGACGAGAAATATAAGAGAAATATTATAGAGTGTCACCACAGACGGGCGAGATAATCAGGCACAATGAACTTGCGCACACCACAGAAAGTCACTCGTTCAGCAATTTCTTATTCAAATCCCATAACAAAGTCACACACACATACATCCATATATATGGATATTGCATTATCCACATAAACATAACGGATTTGCTGTTCTAAATAATTTATAAGTCCAGAATGAAATAGTGTGAATATCTTATTCCTTCCTTCAAGTATTCTACAATATTTGCCATTGTGGTTAGTGTTACATTCACAGTTGTTCAAAAATAGCTTCACAGAAGGTTATTTTACTTTTATTTTGTTTGACTCTAGGGAAAATTCGTTTCAAGATGTAGACATCTTGAGTAACTAAATATGAAGAGATTTGGTTTAAAAATCGTGTGACGCAAATTTCTGGGATTTATTTTTAACATATACTTTTATTAACATGTAGTATTTAGCCGGTTTTCCCTCTATGTATAATCCGTCTTTCGTATCTAAATGATAGGAAAAAATAAATGGATAAGTAATATCCGTGTGACAATTTACAACAGAAGCAGGAAGGATTCAGGAAATAATATCAATATTACCAAATAATGGATGTTTTACTTTAGGATGTTTTATGGAATTTATATCTCATCCATCGGTTATCGGTATATTTAAAATAGAAAGTTGAATATCGGAATGCTTCATTTATTTGCCACATAATTGCACGGTTTTCAGGATATTTTTAGGATCGCAAAAATTGTATGCACGATGGTTTTTTATAATACGCTGCTTTACAAGGCAACATAAAACAATGCATCACCATCTAACCTTTATATCCAAAACCAAAGCTATATAAAGCTTACTTGCATTGCATGACTACAATGGTTATTCTACAAAAAATATGCTTCTTAAAGCTCCACTTTAGCTTTTATGATCCCTTCTTCGTCAGAAACGAATTCCTGAAATACAATTTTTTAGCAAGCCAGCCTTTTGCTTCCTTTTTCCTTAGTTTCCCCTTTCCGTCATTTTATACATATGCAAATATCATTTATGATATAAAGCAACTTTGTATCTGACAAGACAAACCCTTATTGAGATATACGTAAACCTGTGTGAAAGAATTGTGGTATGTGGCATGTGAAAACATACCTGCCTAAAACGTGTATACAACCACCAGACGTCAATCTTTCATCTTTATTGGAGTTGTTCAAGTGATTTCTTCCTTTTCCTTATTCTTCGCGCAGTAACAGCACTAGCAAATTCCCCTGTTCATTCAGCCTTTCTCTCTATGGCTCCTTGTAGTAGTAGTAGGATCTTGAGCGACTTTAAAGAGATTTTAAAGGAAATAATGAACGAACAGAAGAGGAAAGTTGAGCGTTCTAAAGAACAAAAGGAACAGCAGATAGAAAGCTTTCCTTGGCCCGTAAAACTAACTGCGAAAAAGCAATCTAAATAGCACAACAGTCAACTACATTTATACAAGTACGTAAAATATTCAAGAATTAATCATGGTCACAATTTTTCTCATCATAACCATCAACATCTGCACATGGCACTCCATATCAAGTGTATGTTAACGTCGACGCAATTCTGAACTTTCACAGTAAAATGAAGAAAGTATTGCAAAAATATAAGTGGTAGTCGTTTCATACAAGACTCAATTCTACTCAGCTTGCAAGGACGAGACTCAAGAGACATGTTCTATCAATTCCAATTTTCTATCTTCACTTTTCTCTCTGCAGGTTGTGGAGGCGAACCCATTCCAATTTTTTCCCTTCAGTTGTTGCATTAACAGAGTAGTAAAAGCAAGTTGGTACGCTTTTGCAACTGCAACACATGTATCTACTTTAGTTTCGTCCGGTAATAAATTTTGATCTGAGACCCTAAAACGATGTCAGTTTCTTCTGGTTCATGGTACATCACACAAATGCTCCATACCTATAAATTCATCTATGCATGTAAAAATGCACTGCTTCGGTGTGAGCACCATCATTTGATTAATCATTATGTCTAGCTGCGGAGATTCAACACAAGGTGTGTATTACAGATCAAAATACAGTATATAACTGATCCAGAATTGACTATTAGTATACAATACAAGTGCAATCCCCTGAGATACTAATAGAATCCTATCCAAGAGAAAGTCAAGAACAACTAGAGAACATATAACCATTTTGAATACCTATCACCATTGATGATTTATCATAGCTACATTGACAGAAGGAGGAATTGCTTGTGGCTTCCACAGCACAGGTGTAGCTGTGTTGATAATTTCAGGCGCTGACAATTTTACCTTAATTTAAACCGTTTCAAATCAAGAATCTCCATAAATCATGTTCACTAAACTTTGCTTTGAAATCTGGAATAGAAAGGAGCTTTTATAATCATCCGATACGCTATAGCCACATACACCCAACTAATCCATTCTAGTTTGTGATAGTTCTAAATATACAGTCATAATCATACTCATACAGTCATAAATACTGTATATCTCATTTCAGCCGATTCAGAATAGTAAATCGTCATAGTCGAAAAGCAGAACGAGAAAGTGCTGTTCAATTTGTTATTGTACAAATTCGTACAGCGATGTCAAATTGAGAAACCAACAATTTTAAGCACAATTTTTGTGGTTATCTTTCAGAAAATAAGTGGCTGCATATCCATCTATTAATATATGCATTTATTCTTTAGCTTACGGTGTTTATATGTACATTATCAATTTTACTCATGTATATAATGGGGCATCACGCGACTAAAAGGAAGTTGCGACTGTGTCGCAAAAGTAAAAGCCAGCTAAAGTCCGGTTGTAGTGACCACGTTATTGTATAATCACAGTATATTTTGAACAAAACAGACATTGCTGTTCTGCACAGTCTATATATAATGTTTAATCTCACAAGAACTGACATACAAGGTGATACTATTATATAGTGTAAGTATGTATTTGTGTAGAGGGCATTTAGAAGAACGATACAAGGTTCAAGCATACACAACGTTAGTAAATTTCATAACTTTTGTATTTCTTCATCCTTCCACGACTCGTGGAGCATATATAAAGGTTAAAAGAGCCTCTTTTGGGTTTTCACAAGAAGCCAAAGAAAATTACTAAACTTTCTAAATGTTAACAGTATCATGTTTCCCCATCATACATGGTACATTTCTTCTGTTCAAAAGAAATCTTCCATATCGTTGATTTACCATACCACTAGTTTTATGCATGCAAACCCATGAGAATTTCTTTTTCGGAGGTAAATTGAGTGAAGCTCTCTTATGGCTTAAGCAGCTAGATATTATTCTGTGGTTTTGCTGTGTTAGGCATTACACGCAATTTCTAATTTTGTTTACATGTTTATCATCCAGAGTGGTCTTTATAAGCCGGACGAACGTTATTATGGTTGTGTCCTTTTTGTTTTCGAGGATATGATGTCATCTTACAGTAATGGAAATTGTGTACACCATATTTAGGTAATATGTAAAATCTTATGCAAAATAGTCAGCAGTTTGTGCTAATAAACTTTTCAAGTGAGATAGAAAGTTCTACTCTACTCTTTAGTACTTCAGAATTCAGCCTTTATCCGATAAACAAAAGGTCATAATTAGGAAGACTAAACACTGCACGCTGGCTAGCCGCATAGCCACCAGCATGAAATACTATCATGATAGCGTCTGACAGAATGCTTTTGTCCTGAACTTTTACTTTTTCATAATATCTAATTTTAAGCTTATTGCTTCATAAGAATGTACACATACACAATATATAAACATACATAATATCCTGTTATATATGTATGCACACAATTCTAACTGTGCAAAACCATGCAATCCGCCACTACTAATTTTAATTAATTTAACTCAAGTGTCCAGTAATCATGGATAGCATCTCTTCTTTTTATTATTTGCGACATTCCTCAACTAAATAGTACATGTGTGCATATATACCGATCATTATACAAAATTCCCACTATGTACACCATTTTTCTATTTTCATTTCCACCATCCATATTACATTCCTGCATTTCAGTAGCTCTGAAAAGTAGGGGACGAGAAAGTTGTGATGGAAAAGGGTGATAATAATGCTATGTGTATACAAATTTTGTCTCGTACACATTGTGTCCACATGCTAAATTCAATGTTAATGCTACAGTTTTATACGCACGTATTTTATACGAGTGCACAGAGACACATATTATATAAACATAGTAAAAACTTTCCAAAACGATGTTAGTTGTACTTTAAATTCAGAACAGGAATAGTTTTCGCTCAGTCACTACAGATAATGCTTATACTTGTCCTGGCCCTTGTGAGACATTTCCACAAAGCAACAGAACGGTGCAATCATCCATAAAAAGCTCTTTTAAATGTAAAAATATCCACATAAAATGGAGTATTCGGTATGAAATAATAATAATAAATAAATACTACTACTACATACCATGCTTCCTTTACTTTTCCACAAAGCTATCATTTGCAGACGAAAGCTGTGTACGGATGGGTACAATATATTTCACCCAGAGAGATCTCATCTCCCCCTCTCTACTGTTTTCTTTTCCTTTCACTATCCCCTATAAAACTACCACCACCATATACACCACCAGTACTGGTGTCCTTCAGCATTCATATTAATGTGTATTTATAAAATAGAAAATACGGCACAAAAAATATGTACTAACGTAATAACAAGAAAAAATAAGATGAGTCTCCTACAAGAAGTAGTGGCAACAATAATATGACGGCATCTCCAAAGACTGCGGGCAGCCACACTGATTCCTTGCCAAAAAAGAAGAAGACGAGGAACAAGGAAAAAACTATTGCATTTGGTATGCTGACGCGAGGAATACTTATTTCTTCTACTTATCTCTTTACATATTATATCGTTATGCATTCCCTTACTTTTGCAGCCTCTTTTTCTGCCCAGTTTTTAGTTTCGTTAATGCTGGTTTATTATTGGCACTACTGCTTTAGTTACTACTAAATCAACAGAGCAAATCGGTCAAGTATACTACAAGTCCTTATATCCCGCAGAATCATTTTCACCGAAAGCAAGAGAAAAAAACATACATACACACACGCTATTTGCCATCTTTCTTTTTTGTTACAGTCAAGTCGGACTACATTTTCCAGGAACAACCTAGTTAGTTGCCGATTTTATGTATGTAATAATAATGTTGTGTGCTAAAAGTTATACAAACATTATAGAATGGAACCGGTCCAAGAACTGAAGCATCGGCGGTGTAGATGAAAAGCCCAGATGGGTCTTGAAATGAATTCCGAGTAAATTCAAGAGTGAACGTTTTATACTTTTAATATTGCCACGCTTATTATTAGTTCGTTTCCAGCATTTTCACCATCACTATTGCCACTGTTGGCTGGCGTTTAAGAGCATTTTGTAGAAGACTGAAAAGATAAAAATGAGAGCCCTACTCAGCAAGTGTGTTAATTCTATGTGGTATGCTTGAAGACCAAGAAGATGCACATATAGTTGGCATTGATTTGTCCTGAGCTAGACATTTCCAAATAGAGCAAAAGAGAAAACAAGTATATGTAATCAGTAGAGTGTGAGAGCGACAACAATGGGAAAATGCTATATTTTCAGAGTAACTGGCTGCAGAGAAAAGGGAAGTAAACATCAAGAGTGTTATCTGACAAGATAATGTTCAAGAGGGAGTACGCAAAGAAAAAAAAGAAAAGTTGGAAGGCGGACTTTTTGTCCAACTTGAAATCGCCACTTACAATTTACACAATTACTACTTGGTCTTCTTTTCTGTCCTTCCTTTTCTCCTCGCGGTAATAATAATGGTGAAAACCGATGATGATACTACAGTCGTATGCTGACGGGTTAGTTAAGATGTCACTATAAGCAATACCTTAGGTACGTATACGAGGAGAAAATATATACTTCATCTGTCAGTATATGATATAAATTTTCCTTCCTATAATGATTATCAACTCCTAATGGTATATTCACAATATGGACTAAATTGAAAGTCCCTGTTCACTTCAATCAGCTTGCCAAAATTGCATCAACTACTGATAGAGAGACGGAATGAGGCTGTTTTTTTCTTTACTTTCCCATCCAGCTTTCTTTCTTGTCTCTTTTAAGACGATAACACACGGGAGACAGAACGTGCCCGCCTTTATCGTACTTTCAAGATGTATGTGGTTCAGCCTACCAGTCAGCCAGTAAGTATACACATACCTATACATTAGAGTCATATGTCCCATTTGGTTTTGCGCTTGGCCGAGAAACCGAAGGAAAAAAGACAACGTAGCATCTATGAAGTGGTAGCAAAATTGAAAGAGCGATTTACTTGAGATCCAGGTGTTTTTTCTTTATGATGTACAACTTCTGTCGGATTTGGTGAACTATATCAAGATCAACTGAGATACATACGTGGACAATACCACTCTATATTTTTCCATTCTTCCTAACCTGAAATAAATAATACTGACTAACTGAACTGACAGAACTGGTGATGATGATGATAAAGCTACGTAACTGCAAGCGGAACATTACAAATTAGCCAGTGCGCAAATTACACCATATCTCACATCTTTATTTAATTCCATGTTTGCTCATGGTTATCTTCCCAATGTTTTAATGACGGTTGTAATAGTGCCCATTGTTAAAAAGAAGGGGCTAGATGAGCGGCAAAGCAGTAGCTATCGTCCAATTGCGATTGCCAGTGTTATATCAAAAATTCTTGAATTGATTATTTTGCATCACTGCAAGAAATATTTGGGTACCAAGGATAATCAGTTTGGTTATAAGGTGGGTGCAGGAACAGAAATGGCAATTTATAGTGTGAAGCAAATAGCTCATCATTACTTGAGACATGGAACCCCAGTATTTGCGTGCTATATGGATGCTTCAAAAGGGTTCGATTTAGTTAATCATTATACATTGTTAAAAAAGTTTTGTGATCGCGGTGTCCCGCCAATTTTTGTAAAGATTTTAAGATACTGGTTCCGCACACAAACTTTTCAAGTTAGGTGGGGAAATTGCTTATCACGCCAGTTTGCTGTACGTACATCAGTTAGACAAGGTGGAATTTTGAGTCCACTAGCATTCTCAGTTTACCTGGATAACCTGAGTGACGAATTGACACGAAGTGGTGTTGGGTGCAGAATTGGTAATGTTTTTGTTAACAACCTGTGTTTTGCTGATGACGTTATTTTACTGGCTACCAGTGTGAGAGGTCTAAAAATAATGATCTCGATTTGTGAGAAATATGCAAACGATCATGACCTAA
>JAHZMV010003453.1:0-10038 GCA_027743765.1 Coecobrya sp. COE2
GAATTTATTAATATATTGTAGCAATAGTAGTACGTTTTTGGGAAAAACATATATATAATGCTAATGCATATCTTAATCAGAAGAAAAATTAATTCTGCTGGAATATTTCATATTCCAATTGTCGGATTCAACAGCAGTCTAATCCCTTTCACCTTCACATTTACCATATTAATGTTGAGAATCCAAAACTAGCCAAGTAAATTATTCACTGCCACAGCATAGTAGGCCAAAGGGCTATCATTCCTTGAACAAAACTTGCTTAACAGGTATTTGAAGAATGTGTTAACAAAATGGAATCCGTTGATATCTATGGACTTTATCATCTAGAAGCGTTAAATTTGACAAAATATTTGCTTTCTCTTGTTCCACGTTTTTAACTGTGTAGTAGACTGTTGTTTTGAATTAACTAGAATTCAAATTAAACTTTGTTAGAAGTCACGTCACGTAATTTTAAGGGGCGAGGCAATAAGAGCTTGTCTTTCGTCCTTTCCTTCCAAAAGACGAAGTACGCTGGGCGGCAAGGCGAATGACTGCAGCTCTAGAGTATTTGAACAAGAAAATGTTAATGCCTCTTTCTACATACTAGAACACAAACAGAACTGGAGATTACAAGTAAAACCACAACAGTACAAGTCTTTAGACAACAAACAAGAATTCGCCAGCGTAATACGTACATCCGATATCATGTATAAAATGTATCCCGTTCACACAGCAAAATACGTATTAATATAATACTTAAATAAGTATAGTACATATATAAAATGCAGTAGATACATATATTATGTAGACATTAAGAATAATCAAGTAATACTTTTGAAATAAAATGAGAAAGATAGCATGAGACTGGATAAGAAATGGCGAGTGACGATAAGTGGATATTTCGTAGAATAAAATATCATCAACATAATTTACACTTGCATGTAAGGCCAAGTATAATTGGTTCACAGTTCACAAAGAATCCGTATCATAAATCCAATGAAAAGAGTTTAAACTAACAATTTGAAAACTGTATTGGGTTCAGACTTGAAAAATTTCTAACTTGACAATGAATGAAACTTCCGTCATTGACATTAGTATTTAATATAGCTTCTCTGCATTTGCAAAACATTTGCTGTTGTATTGATATAATTGACATACTTCATATCGCCATTATATCATCAATTTTCTCCATTCGTTTTCCATGTTCCATCTGCGAATGTGTACATACCTTCTAGATACTGGTATCCATATACTGATTTCATGAAATTTATTATTCCTGTTTATCTATATATGCATATCAGTGTGGTACCTCTGTGATCCTACTGGCATAAATTTCTTATTATGATTAAATTTTAATTGGTTCATCTATACCATTCCACTACCCGATCACCACATGTAGAAACATATCATCATCATAACCACCAAGAAAAATCTTGGAGATCTAGAAGATCTTGTCGAAATCATTTCTCAGCAATGTTCCTACTTTTCTTAACATCGTATACTTTAATTGGGTATCCAAGGAAAACTATAGAAAGATGTTTACTGCTGGTTTATTACTATGATGGATCTTGGATGCTCTAGGATATTTACTTTTCCTTGCTTAAGTAACTGATCAAGAAAGGCCTGTTGTGTTGATGTCTTTATGTGTACTTATTTATCAAGCTACACGTACCGTTATCATGTACCACATAGCAGCTTCCTTTCATGCACTACGTGGCAATTGAAAACGGAAAACGTAATATACCGGAACAACAGAGGGACATGAGAAAGTGTTTGAATTTAAACGAGTAATCAAAAGTTTGTTAATTGCATTAGACAGATTTTGTTTACCACAGACTAACCCTAAACCCATCCGTTTGGACTTATTCAATTTGGAATGTAGAGAGAGTGCGATAAAACGTACGGCCTCACTTTAAGTTTCGCAAGTTCATAATAATGTAATGGATTAAGATTAAAAAGAACGATGGTTAGGGTTTATATTATGATGAACGTACGTGCTTTTGGAATGAATGCGATAAAAGTGTTTGCGTTTCTCCTTTTATGTATTCTTGTCTTTCACTTTAACACGAGAATCCTTTTGGGTAATTTTTGTCCGTGAGCTCATCTGTAAACTCATCTATGATGATGCACCATAATGGACTGTGGACTAAAATAGTAAATAATAAACTGAAGTATTCAAATTTATAAAAGTAGTGAAAGCCCAAGTAAATATTAGGTAATAGTTAATCCAAGTAGTGCAAGTGTAAAATTAATTTGTCCTGACTAGATAGAATAGAGTAAAGGTGAAATCAAATTATTTGAAACTTTCACCACCGGCACTGATCTGTCAACAATAAAAGTTGATTTGGTTTGGATCTAGATATCTATGTATATATAAGTAAGTTTCTGTAACAAAACCTTCAACTATTTTCTGGCCCTGTGAGGTCACCGGGTCTAGAATTGACTTACTATCATTCAGTGAAAGTTTGCCAGATTTCTTTGCGTATCACTTTATGCAAGATATCCTTGAGCAAGAGTGATGATTTGTTCAATTCCTCTGCAGGTTTTTTTTATCGATATGGTTATATATGGTAAGGCAAAATTTAAAAACCCTCACTCGTATTTGAGTTTTTGTTAATTGTGTTCACAAATTCGCAGACGGACGGAAAGACTTAGTAAATCAATATTTTCTTCTTTTAAACCATGTCCTCTTCTTCTAGTCTGGCATTCATTTCGGGCTTTCAGAATTCGGTACATAAAAACTTCAAAAGGGATAAAAATTTGGTATTCATCATGTGTTTCTTTAAGTAATTGACTTAAGCATGTCATTCGACATTCACAAAAGGAATTAATTAGATTATGTCAGACCTGACAAATTAATGAGGAAGGCAAATAAGCATTAATTTTATACTACATTCTTTTATTAAGTCCATACTTACTCACTCTGAATATTTAAGTTTGAACAGTTTTGAAGCAGCAACAACATGACTACAACTACTACATCATATCAGTCCGTTTGAAATGTCCTTCTAAAGCCTAATGATTAGTACATTGCGCCGCGTACCACGTTTAGTCATTTGGTTCT
Organism: Coecobrya sp. COE2; assembly: GCA_027743765.1. Lineage (NCBI taxonomy): Eukaryota > Metazoa > Arthropoda > Collembola > Entomobryomorpha > Entomobryidae > Coecobrya > Coecobrya sp. COE2. The sequence continues at coordinate 3,044 of JAHZMV010003453.1, forward strand.
GTTACTTACGACAGTGATACGACAGTATATTTTTATTTTTAAAGGAAAAGTTTATGCCCATGAGTATTAAAGGACAATAAATTCATTTTCATGATCAATAGGTTCATGATTTCGCAATTTTTTTAGCACCATTCGTCATAACATTTTAAATTGCCTTGTAACATTATGCAACATAATTTTCTTTATTTGTATAACAAAATGCTCTATTCTTATGTTTCAGATCTGCTAAGTAATGGTCAAGATGGTCTACCCCAAGCATCAACATTAAGTAAGTAATTATAATTCATTTTTATTGTTTACGTATTTGACATTTTTACTAATAATCCAGTAAATCAGAGCCAGTCGGTCAATTCCTATTATTTGTACGAGTTAACTTGCATGTACTTAATCTATATGCACAATATAATTAAGAGATTGTACACAATCAAAGAAATTATTATATAGTGATTCGAAAATATTGACATGTTGTATGTGGTTCATAATCTCTTAAGTGTATGATGGATAACTCATATTTATGGATTCGAATACGAACAACCACACTTATAATATTATGTGTGTATGACAATTAACATGATCCAATTTATGACAAAGATTTCGTGTAACTAGAGTATCAAGCAGCTATAAAAATAAAATATCATATAATCCTTACACAGCAACAACACAACAACTTACAAAGTACACACAGCTTATAAAGTTCCATGAATGAACATCATCAAGTTACTTGGTATTTACGCCAACTTTCCATTGATTACAGTTCCTTCCAGTGGGTTCCGAGTAATTCCATGACTATTATCCTTACTACATCCAAAATTCCCACAGCAACTATGATGTGATACCAATAAAGATTTTAGAAATATATGTAAATCCTAAATTCTTGTCTCACTCACGACGCACTCCCTAGTTCTTACTTAATTTTAACCGACACTGGCAACTCATGAAATGCACTTTCTAACGTATCCTGGCGATATATTCTTGTAGAGAAAAGGTTTCAATACTGGGGGTACTGGGCGAAAAGGTTTCTATCAAACGTACAAAACCAGGGTAATAAAAGGAATATCTGCAAGTCATACATAATCCAACCCTGTGCGAATAATGTAAGTTCCCAAGCAGATTTGCCGCATCTTCCTTATTCCTTACATCTTCTTGCTCAACCTATGATTTTGGCACTTTACTCCCACTGATATTGTACATAGTCTCTGAAGGGAACCATCTATGTATTATGAATAAATCAATACAGGCAATATGTATGATCGGTGTTTGACAAATAAATAACAAAAAACATTAGATACAATTAAGAGGCATATGCTATAAATAAATATATGAATGGTCAAGCTGGATTACACTTATTAGTGAATCATTTGGATTGTACTCCAAAATTTGGAGCCAACGGAAAGCAATATCGTTAAAACAGACAAGTGAAATGAGATATAATATGGATCGAGTATCGTACCTCACCAAAGAGATATCATAAATCGGATTCGGACTCATGTTTTAGTAGTCTTTATATTACACGAGATCGTTAAGCTTTACACACTACATTGCATTGAAACTAACGGATCATGTAACCCAATGTTCACGAGAACTATGATGTACATTGGGGATTATTCAAACTGATGCTTTTTACCCCCACATAAACATATGAAGTTTGTGTTTTGTGGCTGACATCGGGGATTGATACTAACTAGTATCAATACATATATACGTATGTTTATGATATCATTGGTGTTAGTTTATTGCTTTACATACATTTACCTTAGATTCGGTTTCCTTTTTATACCGAACATCACAACAACTTAATTATGCATTCGTGTTACAATAAGCGAGAGCATGAGTGTGAAAACTGGAAACAAAACCGAGGTCTCCTTTAAATAAATGATGAATGAACTTTCGTTAATTTTCAGTAGTAATCCAATATATGTACTACTGATGGGAACGCAAGCAAACACAAACAGTAAAACATTCAAGGTTGAAGCTAAATTTTGTATGCAATGCAAATTTAGCTAAAAGCTTCAAGAGCCTTTTTGTAGAGTATTTAATACTACTTCGTCTGCATAATAAACGCACAATTACTCTAAAAATTGACTATAATCTGACACTCCTATTTGAAACAGAATGCAAAGTTATACACGAGTTGCATACAAGCCTCACTTCAATGTCCAGTGTCCATGGACTGAGTGTATTTCTAAAACAAAAGGCCGAAGAGAGAAAGTTTATCAAAAAGTTGTAAAATTGAATGTTACTTTTGAGTACAGTCTACTTTAGAAGGATATGTCCCAGTACACGAGATAAAAAGTACAGCATTACTGGATGTAGTAATAGTAGAAAAATGTGTTTCAATGAGTGAATTTTATTTCCTTTTTACGTCTCCTCAGAATTTTCTTTCTCTCTGTCTACATTTGATATTGCTTTTACTATTGACTATACTAAAGTCACGGCCAAAGACGGACAGGTAGTAATAAAGCTGGTTCAAATGTGAAACTTATTTTTCCTTCTTCCTCAATGTTCGCCATCCACTTAAATGACATCACCTTCTATATATTCTCATAGATACTTCTCTCAAATTGTCAGCTCTGGTGCAAAGATGAGCGCCTGTCAAAATCACAATTCCCAAAGAAACAGTTCATAATATAAGTTTGGTAGTATTAGGAGACCAAAAAAACTCCAAAAATAATAAAACTTCATTACTTTCTACTTTCCGAGAACATTTGTTCAATTCGGAAACTGGGAAAACGTTGGTAATAGTATTTTTCTTTCCTTCCTTTCTCACGTTCGTTTTTCCACATCTGTTTCACAATTGTCGTAGCCTGCTTTTTCCTTTGAAGTATTATACACTTTGGAGGGGATATATAATAAGATGATGATGACATGACATGACAATAGCCAAGGTCACGTCCTTTTTTGTGTAGACCCGTACGTGCGGTGGGATTTTTGTTCAGTTTGTAAAAGTTTTTTTCTTTACATTGTAACAGTGGAATTGTTTCAAACTTTTCCTCCTCCACCAATCAGCATGGTGAACTTATAATAAGCTTTGTGAAACCTATATAACGGGAAAGTAAAATACGGATAATGTCTATGAGGACGATAGGGTTCAAACAAACTTACTTTTTAATGAAAGCAAAATATTTTACTTTCTTTCAGGTAAAAATATTTCTAGGGAAAAAGTTAACTCAACCCCCACGTATATAAGGACAGTAAAAGTTTTGTTTTCAAAGAGGCTTGACCTAAAATAAGTTACTTTATTTTTTAAACTAAAATGTGTATCGAATAAACTTGTGTCAATCATGTATGTAATATTACAGTTATTTAAATTTGAATTCATATACAGCTCAGCAATTGTATATTAACATTTTCTGATTGTTTTCATAACATGCATGTAATACAGTATTTACCTAAGTATATATATGCAAGTTTGTGGTTGCTTTATTGCACTGATAGAAATGGCGAAATTATAGGTGCACTATTTCTGCTTACTAATAAGTAGAATTTAAGAAGCTCCGTTTACTGGTATCTTTATTTGTGAATGAAATCTACACGTGGGCATTTCCGAACCCTCTTCAAACCTAAGATAGGTAAAACATTTGTAAAAATCCAGCTCAATCAATAAGCTTAGTTTAAAATTTAAAAGGTCAAACGATTTTTAATAAGTCAGATGATAATGTTAAAATAATATCGGAAACTTATATAAAACAAATAGACACTCTCTTTAATTGCATGTACCCGTACCGCATGTTTTTTCATTGGCGAACTTTATAACTTGTTATAAACTTTAGGAGTCTAGGACCTCCCATTCATTTTCCTGTGAACTCGTTTATTTAAGCTATTATTGACAAATTGAAGCAGAAAAGTTTTTGCACCAGTTCACTATTTATTAATACATTATGATTTTCAAGACATCATCCAACTCAAGTTACGTAAAACTTCTCAAAACTTTTTCATTTGTTCTTCTTCCACTTACTTCAGCATTCTTTTGTTTTAATCTTGCAACCTCAACAAGCTAACAATGTCGGAAAGTTGTACAAAAAGGAACAAGGGGAATAGTTTCAAAATTTTGTATTCAGGTTACATTATTTTCATTAAATTAAAATAGTTTCCTACCAAATGACTTGGGAAAAGATGTATTGTCCTCACGTTTAGTTGCTTTAGTTTATGATTTACTTATTTTGATGTGATAGTTAAACGAAAGGGAAACAATGCCCACATATTTTGCGCGTTGAGATGGTTTAATTATTAAATAACGAAAGCTACTTATTAATTTCATTTTGACTGCCTATTTCGCTCGTTAAAACAAAATGAAGAATATCCTCTGACATATTTCAATATAGTTTTATAGATTTAGTACGATTTTAAATCTCAGAGTAGGAGTCGGATCAGTTCATTGAATGCTGCTCAGTTTGTGAAGAAAGTACAATATGTTCACGTTCACACGATCAATGATCATTACTCCTAATGCGGGGATCATGTGAAGGAATAAAGGATAAATATTTGCTACTCTCGCTACTTCCTTACATGTTAACTTCTGGAGTTTATAAAATTGATAGTGCGACTCTCGCTGTGTAGGGTATCTTAGCCATTCTAGTCCTTTCCACAGTATGACCAAGTTCTTTTCTAGTTACACATGACTTGGAGAACAATGTTATAATGCTTAAGTGAAATTGGAATCACTGGTGAATATTTTATTATGGGAAACTAACGAGAATAGTTTAAGGAAGAAATTCTTTAGTCCCGGAAAATACTTGATGTACCTTTTAAATAATTTGATATCATTAATCATGTTATATGTTCCTATGTAGGAATGACGTACTCAAAATTCACAAGCCATGTCCTATTAGGCAAAGCATAAAAAAGGACCTTGCAACCTTTTGTTTCAAGAAGTACATAATACTCAGGTTTAAGAATTATTTGGTATGACATTCGATCTTGGGGGTTCAATGGGATCTCTTAGTAGTAATAAAAAACACATGAAATAATATACAATTTTCAATGTAGTTTTACTCATTTTGATATCGAGTCACTCTTCTTCGGTTACTTCACCGCGTACTATTACTATTATACGCTAACTCATTGTATTATGATACTGTTAATAAACGAACGAGTTACTTTAGCAAAAAGTGTTTACCACGCAAACATCTAGACAAGGCAACCTTTAAGTATTACACCCTATATAATATTTAAAATAAGCCTGCAAGCACCTGTTTATATTTTACATCGCTACTTAACCATATCCAGCAAGCAAACTATTTTGACATGAAATATGGGAGACGTAGAACTGAAGTTCGATGACATAAAAACTCCAGCTTTTTCATGTACGCTAAAGATCTGTCACTCACATTGGCAGAACACACACCGAAGATTGCTGGTGTATGGACTATGCACGGTTTTGTTAGGGAGTTTCAAAAAAATGTCGAAAGAGCACTAGGGAAAGCCGTACGTGTTGAATATGCCATTTAAAACTTGTTCATTTCATTCAAATAATAATAGCCCTAGAAACAGTGATAAACACGAAATAGGAATAAAAAACAGAGTCACACAACAAGAGTATACATATACTATGATGGTGGTGGTGCTACCGTCGATTACATTTTTTTATTTTGTTTTTATAGAAAAACAACTCTTTTCTTTTTACTACATTACAAACAATGTGGAAACTTTTTGCTCCAAGCATCCTAATGAGAATCTGGCATGTTTGCACAGTAGCATTTCAATTTCCATATTTAATTCCGCTTTCTTAACTTGAAAAGCTTTTAATTTCCAGCCGTTTTAAAAACCAAACGGTTACGTAAAGTAAGGCAAGTTGTTATGCATAGCATATGTTTCAAAACTGAGTGAATGAATGAATGAATACCAAATCGTGCATACATTTTTTCCTCTTGGTAAACATGATATATCCTTTATGCTACAGCTTTAATTGGATTGTGCATTATTGACGCAGAAAGAAACGCTTCAAGGGAAAAATCAAAGCTTTTTAAAAGAATAATTGATGGATTCGTTAAAATTTCCTGACATTTTTGGGAACCTACAATAGAAGTTAATTGTGAACTTGTTTGCTTGTCCTGTCCCATAGATGACTTTCATTTTAACATTTTGCCACACCCTTTTCTCAGACGGAAAAAGTGATACATGTATACATGTAAAATGTGTCGAAAGTGAAATGATTGATATACGTCCAATTTACTCGATGTTGATTTTCTTGTACATAAATTCATGCATGAAATTTGGTGCGATAAGCTTCAGCAACATTCTAAATGGGTTTGCTTGTGTGACACATTTCTTTCGTGATCTCATCAAGCTATAAGTACGTTGACATTCCAGAATAGAAGAAGAATATCAAGTTAATTCACATTTGGGAAAGATGGAGTAACAAAGCTTGTATATTTCATATGTTGCAAATTGCAATGTAAGCAGAAAAGGGCCAACATATATATTTAGATTGAGCTCCTCCTTCTCCTCCTCTTCGTATTATGTTTTAATACTTCGTATATGGCTACTGGGTAGGGAATGAAAGGCAAAGTAATTTTTCCTGTCTAAAAAAGCTGCCAACAATTAATTACGAGGTTTTTTTGCAGTTCTCTGCAGAATGGAATCGGATGGACTCCGCCGATATTACACGATGCATGAACAGTGGCAATCTCAAGCTCAGCAATAATAAGGGTCGCTACTGCCAATGCCAATTTATTTCTCGACTAAGCAATGATAATAGTGAAATGATATGAGTTTAAATGTATGTAGATGCAGAAATGTATGGGTTTAAGTGGGCACGGCACATTGCATTCCCACTTCCTTCCTTGTCCCCGTTTTTGGCTGGTTTCGTCGGGCTTGATGTGCTGTTTTCACAAGTACCCAGTACCAATTCCGAAATGAGTGGACTCAGCAGGCTTCGGTCTTGCTTTGTATATATTTACCAATACAATATGTACACATTCCAAATCGGTTTGCATTGTTATTACATTTCCAGCATTTTAACATTTTAAGTAAAAGTAAACCATGCATGCACAGAA
>JAHZMV010003454.1:0-15214 GCA_027743765.1 Coecobrya sp. COE2
GGTTCTTTATGACAATCTTGTTACAAGACATGACAGTAGAATATTTACGTAGTGTACTCTACCTTTATATTAGGCAGTTGAGCTATCAATTTTAATACACATATCTGTACAATAGTACGTATGACTATATTGTTACGACGTAACTTGTCGAATGTCCAAAACTAAGATTCGATTTCGAATTTCATTGTTACGTTTACCTAATATTTTGCTGGCTAATAAATAATTTATGTTTGACACTTTTATTTTAATTCCAGCCCAAGGCTTTCGTATAATTTGAATTCTCACTTGTTTAATCATTTTGTTGAGCCAATCCCTAAAACATTTTCGCACCTCGTACAGTAATTGCAATAAAGACAAGGAGATGCATATCAGGTAAACATAAAAAGACCACAACCGTGTTTCCACTCAATGACAGTTTCTTTGCAACTGAATTCTTCTCTCTGGCAAAATTAATTGTTTCATTCCAAGTCGCTATTCGTTCTAACCATTGGTTCCAAATTTGTACTAGACCAGAATGTACAACGGAGTGAACCCTGATTATGAATTTGGTTGCTGGAAAAGCAATTCTTCTAAATATCCAGGTTACTATTATTGGATCCAATTTATCCTTGCTAATTGTTACCATATCTTTTTTCCCGTGATCTTTCCTTCCCTCAAATATTTTTTTCAGATCGGAATATACTACCATCGCATTTTCTCGTGTGTCTATGTACGCCAGCCGTTCACAGTTTGATAATTTGTTAAGCAAAGTTGACGAGTTCAGCAGATTAATTTGTTCATCCCACACCATTTCCCGTAAAATTTTACTGCTGATTACGTCTATAACACCAGTTCCGTTATGCCGTCTTAGACTGTTCGAATAAGCACTATCAAAGCGGTAAGATAATCTAAATTGAGATTTTTTCCTCATATAATCCTCATTCCATTCAGGTGATTTAAAAATTGCTACTACATTATCCACCAGGTCTATAAGCTCGACTACTAAATTATTCTCAGGTAAACTTAAGTAGGAAAAATTATAGTCGATAAGTTGATGAAAATATTGTAACTTTCTTAGTGAAAGTGGAGCAGTTAATTTAGTGATATTTTCACCTTTATAACAATTTGATAATACTATGCCCATTAATATCCATATCGAGACCAGGATTTTAGCATGTGGGGTAACCGACGAAGTTTGCTCTAGAAGAGCCATAATCGCGAAGAATTTTATATTTAATCTGAAAGATTCTTGTAATTCTCTGATTATTACCATTGTTAACATCACCCCAGAAATTATTATTGCCATCCAACATTTATAGTCAAATGCTGATACATAGCCAAGTAATGACAAGGCATCAATCTCTATAATATCTGCACAAGTAACAAAATAGTATCCATTTCTTTCTAGACGAATAAACTGGGTATCATTGTCGCCCATTTTAAAATGAAATGAGGGATACAATGTAGGGGTTTGCTGGAATAGCATTTCAGAAATATTGCTTCCGAAAAGGCTAAGATATATTATTGGAATATCATATTTTCGTCTCCGAGCTTCCAATAGACTTGATGGCCAGTTTTTTACATTTTCAGAATCCTTTTCCTGTCGGTTGTAGTATATATCCCAGGTATTTTCGTTAGTATTGAGAAGGAATGCTTCCAAATCCTCGAGTCTCATATTCGGTTCAAGACTTAAGGGCACGATGGTATAGTACAAAGTTTCAGTTATGAATCGGTAACAGACAAGGCCTAGGATATGTTTGCAGTACTGGTCGGTTAAGTCTTTTCCATTCCAATCTGGTTTTGGGGGCTTCAAAATATATGCCCCGTTAATATGTGCAAAGCCACTTATTCCATCAAAATAGGATCGGTACATAAAAAATGACACATTTAGGAATATCTTGATTGGCAGGAATACACTCCTGAGCGCGTAGCCTTCATCTACTTTAGTAAATATGCTTGATGCGAATGGCTGTTGCAAACTGTACGGAGTGCCAATAATCATAAAATATGTGCCAGTTCTAAAAGACAACTCTTGATTCGGTTGAATCTCTAGTGTTTGATCGGATGCGGGAATTATTGTGGGAAAAATTATGGATTGATCCAGAGTTTCACATTTCCATGCGTCACAATCAGGAGGAGTGATGTAAACAACCAGTTCACAATTTTTAGAATAAGCTGGAGTCAGTTTGCCCCTAAATCCCTGGTTTCTTGCTTTTCTGTAGTTTTTCCCGTTACATTTCATACCTTTTCTTTCATCGTCGATGACGTATGTGTATTCAGAGTAGACAATAGGAAACTCCATCTTGAACAAATGAAAGTTGAAAACCTAGAATTCAAATAAATGGCATGATTGTTAAAATCATCTCAGTTCTCAGTTTTGCTTTATGCAGAAAATAATAATTTATAGTTAAATTATTTTTACGGAATGGTCAATAACGGCTTGCGCAATGTGTACATAGCAAAGTTGGAACGGTTGAAGGTAAGTATTTAGATCCATTGGAATATTTTTCTTTGCCAACCATATTGAGAGAGTAGGTATAATTCTTGTAGTACATAATATTGTGCATAAATGTACTATAAATATTCCTAACTGCATTTTGTTTGTGTAAGGAACTTCTAAGATATTGGGAAATTATTGCCGAATTACTGAAACTATAAATAGTTGCAACTTTAATGAATCGTATCTTTTGGCGAAACGATATTAATATTATGTAATTGTTAATAGATTAATGAGGTGACTAATAAAATGTAAAATAACAGTACCTATAATAGTACCTGGTGCTATGCTGTTGTTTACAATATCTCCTTCTTCAAAATTAACCCTGGCATCCGATATAGTGTTTTAAATTCTTAACTTTAAAGAAACAATGAAAAACTATTTCAAATAATTCCTAATATCTTTTAATAGTTTGTAATTGTCAATAAATAACGTTTCTGGTGAGCATGTTTAATTAAAGATATTATTATATAAATAGTTGAAGCTAGGATGTTAATGATGCCAAATTTGTGAAGTTTCACTAAAGAGGAGTTTTTTAGGTTCTATGCTTGTGCTTATGGTTAGTTGACATAACCTTGGTTACCATAACCATAATAACATACCTAATACGTTTAGTACATAATAATACACGATGCTCTAGCTTAAATTTGCTCAACGACTGATGAAGCCCCATGCTAAATATTCTGATGAGTTCATAGATCCAAACATCCTGTTGATAATTACAATTGAATTCTTATATCTATTTCCTATTACCTTGTCAAATTTACGTTTTGGAACATTGTACGTGGAGCTCTCGGCTTGCTTTGCGATTTGTTACCAAGAGGGGCCCTCGGCGAGTGTTAGAACTTCTATATTTCTTCTGAAAAATTCTTACAAACACTATTCTTCTGAAACTTTCTTTTCTTGTACATTTTCATCGGAGAAACTATGTTTGGAGCATAAAATAATATAATTCGAAAACAAAATAAATATTTAACCCTACGTGTTGATATTTCCATTTGAGAGTATTTATGTAGGCATATAATATGTATTTCATAGAATGTTGTAGTTTCGTATAGCAAAAAGATAACGGTAGCCGATTTGTGAAATCTTTTATAGAAGGTTTTAAAAATATCATAGTATGCATGTGCTACTCATAGGGTGAATGTTTACTGAAATTGCCAAGTCCCTAGACGGATTGTACCTATAAAAACAATGACTTCAAAATGCAAAAATTGAATCGAAATAAAGGTGAACAATTTCAGTGAATCGTCTACTTAAGGTAAATTTTGCGGTACAATTGCTGAAAGCAATATTTCTTATCAGTTGAAAATACTTATTGATTGAAACAAAAATATTGATTGTAACAACGAAATAAAACACCGAACTTTAAACGCAATAATGAATAATAATGTTTCTATGCATAAAAATAACTGCAGGATGAATGATATTCAGTGATTTTTATTTTATTGTTTATTTTTACATGTTATGCATGATATATAGATTTAATCGCTAAGGTCAGGATACGCACTTGCAACATGCTGACCACGAGTCCAAGTTTGAATCTTGATTTTACGCCCATTCAAACTAACAGGGCACTTGGTATTTGGTCTAGCATGAAAGCAGACCGTGTAAATAGCGAGTTCAAATTCAGGACTTGTGCCAATAAACATTGATGAGACTGGCTTTCGTTTTCCTTGCCATGTAAATTGATGTTCAATGATAGATCCTTTCTAAAAATGGCAATAACCAGATCAGAGTAAAATAATTTGCTAAAAACTTTTTGATACAAATTTGTATTCATGATTCCAATGTCAACAGCTATCTTGTAATGTTGCATACCGATCCGAGATCAATAAATTCCATGTAACCAAAATAGTTAAGTTTGTTGGCTTCTTCCTCAACTGCAAAATATTCCCAACTGTGAAATCCGGATACCCCTTTTGACCGTATTTCACCAAGAAAAACGTGTTCGAATCCGCTCGAAGAAATGACTCGATTTCCTCGAGTGAAAAGCTCAAACCAAAGCTCATAAAAATTTTCACGGCCGTTTGGTAAGTTTTTGGATACGAGAAATTCCTGGGCGGCTTGCATCACCGTTGTATTAAAGATTGCATTAATAAAACTGTTAATCTCCTCTTCTTCCTCTGGGGTGTATGTTTCAGTTATGGAAGTGGATGGATTATAATTGTCATGAAGTGCTCTTAATTTTTGAATCGTCTGCAGTGCGAATGCCGCCGGGGATACTGTGAGAAGCCTAGTAAACAAAGTCACTCTTAATAAATAATGCCTTATTTTTAAAGAGTATTAGTTATTTTTTCGCTAATCATCAATTCACTTACGGCTTTTCAGCCACATCGTTCCTGGAATCCCGGGAAGTCTTTTCTTGTTGATTCAACTGTATAAATTCAGTTGCATTGTTGACCGTATCTAAGTTTATTAACTGTTCTCCCAAGGCCTCCAATTCTCGATCAGAAATACCATCTGCAAAATATTTTTTCAATTCCGTAATTAACATACATACACCATCATAACAATTATTTAGTAAACTGTATAAACTTATGTAAAATCGAACCTGAAGGGTTACACACATCAGAATAATCGGGACAACAGTCCTCATACTCTTCACAGGGTTTATTGCATTGGCAGGTTCCAGGCACAGTTCCTTTCTAACCATAAAAGTGTTGGTTGTGAAACAAGATCTTACAAATATTACAATTACAACCCGTGATTGATAAATTAATCAAAAGCCATAGCACTGTGTAGGAATGCATACTTGGTCACATCGTCCAGCGCATGATTCAGTTTGCCCCAAACAAAGCTTATTGTAATCTGGACCTGTAATGGAGACGACAAAGGTGTAATTATTACATTGAACCATGTATTCTTAGGTATATTATGTATTTATGTATTTGCGGTGGTATTCTCACAACAATCGTTGTATTGTTCACAGACAATGTTGCATTGACATGGAGCTCCTGGAACAGTTCCAGTTTGGCCACATCTTCCAGAGCACGAGTTGTCTGCAGAAATATTAATTAGTCATTATGAATAAGAGAAAATATTCAGTAGCAAAGCGGTTCTTACTTAATATGGATGAAGTAGTGACAGCTACCAAGCAAATCGTTACAAATGCATTTTGTATGAATAGTGTAGTTTTTGAAACCATATTTGCTTTTTCGGGTAGTTCTGAAGCGTATTGAATTCAGTTTTAGTGTTTAGCTGTGATTTCCAAGAGATAATATATCTATCTTTTACACTGGTTTAACTATTGAATGTTACGTAGGTAGATCAAATCAATGTTTATCTAGGCCTGACGTTCCGCAATCCAACGGATTACTACTTAAAAGATAAAATTATTCACCTGCATATAAAATCAGCATACTATTTAGAAATTTATTTGCGTTAAACGATCAACGGTGAGCGTTTCATTAGTTAACATGACGAAAATACAAGTGTTCGATCCATCACCATCATAACATTATGGTAGGCATGATGAGCCACAGATTTCTTTATTTGGGTCAGCATTTATCTAATAGAATGACACGCATGCAGTCTATTCTCATTGCATAAACTGCACTCGTAAAGTCTATTCGGTTACATGTAAGTATTCACTTGTGTGAAACTTAATTGTCTATTTTAATTAGGAATGTTAATGTTACATGTGGTTTTATTCATTCACCTCAGGTTTGACTAAAACTATTATGCCATTGTCAATGACAATTTGTTATGTTAAATAGCATGTCAGAAACAATATTGATTAGAGATATAAGACTTGTTAAACATGACAAACTATATTATACTTACTATAATTGTGCATCGTATCACTAACAACAACAAGCCTGTGATGCATGGTGGCTTAAATTAAATAAAATCGGTTAAATAAACTTTCATTAAACCACAGGACAGCATACAAGCAATATAAAAATTTAAAGTTTACTCTTCAGATGTATAAATACATATGTCAATATGGTAAAACACAAAAATCTCTGTGACTGTGTATTTGACAATAAGAACACTGGGTGTCTATGAAAATGACATACAATAGAATTATGTCCGTATGTAAAACTGTGTCCGTTTTACAAAAATGCTCTTATTTTATTTCATCAAACATCGCTGATTTGAATTATTTTTAATCTCCAATACACTACCGTGCATTCTCTAGTTATATACGAATCGCTTTGTGCATAAACCAACCAGGGGCTCTTTTATATATGAAAACAATAATTTATCTAGAGTGATGAATACATACACGAAAAGAAGCGAGCACGCAGTATGAAGAAGGCGAAAGGAAACTGACGTTAGTATAAAAAATTAAGTACTTACAATTTAGAAGTTGATAGTTTGGATATGATGATTTATTTTTAAAGATGTGCTAAGACATACATATACCTCTATTAGGATCCCTTGGAAGATCTTCCCTTCCGGGTCCCGGAATCCGGGTTCGGTTCATGCCATTTTACTTTCCATTTTCAAATGCTCCCTCAATCTTTGTTGAGTCACTAATAATTGCTAACTACTGACCAAAATGTTCCGGTGAATGATAGAATAAGTACATCAGAAAATGTTCTATTGCTGTATTTTTCCATAATTTCAACAAAAACAAACATAAACGAATTTTGCTTAGGTAAGTACATAAATGAGATTTGTTTCATTTGAAAATCATTACCTTATTGATCATAGTATTATCTTGTAATTTTGATGATAACACTGATTCTCTTGCTATTTCTGACGAAGCAGTGGAATAAATGATAACGTCAATGCTCCACGTAAATTCATATTTTTACTCTTTATTTTGATTAAAATATGACCATACAAAGTTTCAGAACTAGATAATTTGTTTTTATACTAATAATGTTTATATTTATAACTATAGCAATTTTAATTATTTTAAGCAATACTATATGTATATAATTTAGTTTAATAGTTTCCTTCTTTTCCCCAATATTATTAACCTTGTTCTTCTTAATCTCCAAGTCCAATTGACAAACATTTTGAAAGCAGTCCGGTAGGACATGCGCAACTCACAAATAAATGAAAATACTGACACGATAATACATACCAAGTAAAGGTAAAATACAACTTTAGTGTTGCCACTCAACGATAATTTCTTTACCGGGGATTCCCCTTTTTGTCTTGCTAAATTGGTTGTCACATTCCAAGTTGCTATTCTCTCTGACCACTGGTCCCAAATTTGCACCAAGCCAGAATGTACTATGGAGTGAACTCTAATAGTAAATTTGGTCGGGGGAGCCATAATCTTTTTAAATTTCCATGTGACCAATATCGTGTCCAAGCTATCTTTGCTCATTATCACCATTTCCTTTCTCTTTTGATTTCCTTGTTTGTCCAAGTAACTCTTAAGGTCTGCATACATACTAACAGCGTTTTCTTTATTATCTATAAACGCAATCCGTTTACATTTTCCCAGTTTTTCTATTACACTTGAAATGTTAAATAAATCCATTCCTTCCTGCCACGAACTTTCTCGTAAAATCCTACTACGTACCCTGTCTAGAACGCTGATTTCATTACTATTTGTTTGATTCATGCTACCATAGCCATAAGAGTTATCAAACCGATATTTAAAAACGCTTGCTGACGTATACTGGCTTTCGTATCCGTAATGCTTGAAGGCATCTAAAAAACCCGTGGCGAGTTTCGCAGCAGAGTCAACGTATTCAGCAAATTCTTCTCCCAAATTTTTTTCAAGCATACTTAAATATGAAAAATTATACTTGACAAGTTGCTCAAAGTATTGTAACTTTTGGTAGGAAAGGGGTGCCGTTAATTGTGATATATTATCACCTCTATACCCATTAGATAGTATAATACCCATCATTATCCAAACCGAAGCGAGTAATTTCTTTCGATCTGTAATACTGCTTCCTTGTTCCAGGAGGGTCATTAATGCAAAGCAATTTACCTCTAATCGGAATGACTTTTCCGTTACTCGATTTAAAACAATTGTTAAAACCAACCCGGAAACTAGTATCATTGCCCAAGTGTTGTAGTCATACGCTGACACAAAACCAAATAGCGATAAAACATCTAACTCCACCATGTCTACACAGCTAACAAAGTAGAAGCCTTGTTTTTCTAACCGAGTAAATTCCGTATCTGTTTGGCCAATTTCAAGTCTAAACTGAGGAAATAGGGTTGTCGAATCTAAATAGATGATTTCTGTTAGATTTTTCGCTATAAGACTGAGATAGATGATTGGCATATCGCATTTTTCTCTCCAAGCTTCTGAAAATCCCAAAGGCCATTTCGTGATATAAGTAGAATTTAACAAATGCCGGCTATAGGAAATCATCCAGACATTTTCGGATTTCTCGGGGTGAGCTTCTAAATATGCCAGAGAGACAGAGTTTTGGGCAAAAGCTAAAGTATTGTATTTAAGGAAAGGACTAACTGTAATGTAGCAATACAGGCCTTTCACTGTTCTGCAATTTCTGCCGACTAATCTATTTCTACTTTGGAGTGTGTCTGGTCCGTTTAAAATATAGGTTGCATTTATATGGGCCAGTGCATCATATTTGCTAATATGATGACTTGAACATTCTGAAATGGAAACCTGCAGGAATATTTTAACAGGTAAGAAAACGCTTAGAAAAAAGCTTGCTTCGTCTACCAAAGAGAATATATTTGATGCTAGCGGCTGATTTAAACTTTTCAAGGTGCCGATTACCACAAAATATCTACCTGATCTAAAAACTGAAGCATCATGTTCATACGAATGTATGTGGATGGCATGTGGTATCATCAAGGACTGATCCGACGGTGGAATTATGCGTATAAAAGTTTCGAGCTTGTGTATCCGATATGTATATTTCCAAGCATCACAATCAGGGGGAGTAATATAAACGATCACCTCACAGGTTTTGGAATATGCAGGGGTTGAGTTTGATCGAAATCCTTGACCGTTTTCCAGTTTGTATGCCTGTCCGTTACAGACCATTAGCTGCATCAAAATCCAATTTTCGAAATTGTACCTGTATTCCGAGTACACTATGGGAAAACTCGGTGGAGACAAGTGGAATTTAGAAACCTAGATTTCATGCAAACCGAGCTGGGTTAATAATTCATTTTCTTTATTACAATTAATGCTTGAATAGTTCTATTGATTCCTTTACCGAATTCTCAATAATTGCTTGTGCAATATGAACCATGCAGGACTGAAAAGGTTGCAGGTTCTTGTTTAGATCCAGTGAGATGTCTTTTCTGTGGTATTGTGTGCATTTGGTCGGGGTAATGTGATAAACCGTAATTAAATGTAACAAATACTTTAGCATTTTCATCTCCAACTCTTACGTGTGATGCCAATATTTTATGGAAACTATTTACCGAACACCTAATTGCGATTATCTTTTTTATTATTTTAGAAAAGCCTTTTATGGAGGATTGGTTAAATACAACTTGTCTAAACAGCGCTAGACGGGCTAATGCTTAATGCGGTTTAGGTTAACCTTTTTGGTAAGAACATATCATAATATTGCGTAAAATTATTGTATGCTATATTTATTTATATATATATACGTGGAAATTTCCAAATATTTTTATGCAGCTACGAGTTGCGATGAATTCTTCATAAATTTAAACGATTTAAAACCACTTCCAGGGAAAAATGTTGAGTAAAGACAACCTAGTTAGCATATGAATCTTCAATAGTAATAAAAAGCAGTTGACTCTTACAAATAGAAAAATCTATGATTGGCTAGGCTAGAAAATATTATATTTACTTACATATCGCTTGTAATTTTGATTTTTAATCTAAAATGTGAATATACATACACAGTACGACATTATTTATGTAAATAGAAGAACGGTTAATGAAACGCTCCGCGTGAAACATACACGTGCCGTCCTTCGTCGTCGTCATCATGCCGACGAAATTCAATTTCGTTAATTGTTTAAGCGTGTATGCTGTTGTTGGTAGGTAGTTGATTAATATGTTTGAAAATGGTTAAGTTATATATTATACTGAAAGCTTTTCTTAATTCAGAAATATGTTTTAACAATAGTCAGACTGGAACTAATGGCCTATCACCATCTCCAAAATACTAAATATTATAAATATTATATTATAATAAATGCTGAAAAACAAATCGGACTTAATAATATGACCAATAGTTTTGTTATTAAGGTTTATGTAGTTTATTGACTAGTATTACAATTATTCGTTTCGAAAATATTTAATTATAGTCTCCAATCGGGATTTACCGACATTTACAAATTGACTTTTAAGACATAACTTATGCGCCACATAGACTAGACATTTCTTATGCCACTAAAATGTTCAATTCAAATCCAGTATTGAAAGTTGTTATGAACTATTCTAATCTATCGCAGCAAATTATTTTCAAATTCAAATTACCCTTCGTGAATTCAATTATTACTAATATGTAACTATAAACCTAAACCAGTTAAGTAAACTACTAAACTTCAAAAGCTAAAATACCATATTAACTCAAACTGTAATATTAGGGAAGTACAAATCAATTAATTGCATATTAATATTTGCCTTATAAAATTTGTTACATGATGTCTCTGGCTAAACGAATATCTGTTAAAATCGATTATATTTGTTTTGACTACTGGATACGACATTGTTTTTTATATCTCAATTATATATAGTGAGGCCAAATTATATACTGGGAAAAGACACCAGCAGATTGACCGTCAGTTGTATGATATTATCAACAGCAACCAAATAGATCGTTCTTTCGAAAGAAAATAATGATCCCGAGGTGCACCGCAAAGGTCCACATGATTTTTTCAGTATTTTCGGCATTGTCACAGCATCTTTTGACCGCATAGTGCCACTTCTTCTCGAAGTGTCATTGATCATCATAAATCTTGTCCATTTTCCCAACACCCAGCAACTTGTATTGTACATAGCGCCCGCCATAGCCAAAGGGGTCAATACTTCGAAGCAGCACCGAACTGCACACGACAAAGGCATCAAAATGCTTGAATAGCGAGCCGCACCCCAAAGTCGAATGATTCCATAAATCAGCGCCGCTACAACAGTTGTTCCAACAACCGGGAAAATAATGAGATAGCAACGGAAAGTTTTGTTAATGATGGCCAAAATTAATTGACACTTGCGGTATTTCTCCATAATCTTTTCCCATTTCCCTTGTCTTGAGTATCTTTGCACGCTTTAATTTAAAAAAAAAGATATCATTTTTCTGTTCCATAAAATTTGCAATAGATAGATAGATAGATAACATTCCTACTAATTGGCTTACGTGACCAGCTTGAGTTTCTTTAGCTCCGTCATGACAACTCCTAATCCCATGAAAACAAGACTCCATTGCAGACAAGCAATATACTCCCACTTGCTGGTCGCGTAATACTCAAAAATAAAAAATGGCAACTTTGCCCAAACTGGCATGGTGTTATCAAGCCTGGATTTGCAATAGGGTAACCAGGAGCTGACAAAATTGGGCGAACACGGATTTTGCCACACGATGGAAATATGAATCTGAGGATTTGTATAGAGCAGCACCAAATTAAAGAACATGTGCCAGGACAAATGTTTCCTGTGACTGGACTCAATTCTCCGAATGATTTCCAGCTCTTGAGGACATGCTTCTATGGCAATCACTACAAAAGACAATTATTTCAAAAAATTTTGCCCCTGCAAAAGTTGCTGCAATGAAATATTATGTAAGATACCTGATTCTTTTCTTGGCACACCAAACAAATTGTTGTGTAGCAACCGATTCGCAAATCTCATCACTTCCCCTGGATACCTAGCCAGCGTCAGATATCCTGCAAAAGTTGAAATATTTCCAAGAGCCCATAAACAGCTCAGCGGAGAAAAATCTCCTTTCATGTACAGTTGAATCAAACGAAACCAGGCGTGACAAGTGTAAAAGTATGCGACATTCTTGTGAAGATTGAACAGGACTTTGTTAGCTTTAGAGGCAGGCTGTAATCGCTGAGAGGTTGCATCCCAATGATAAGGAATTAACCGGAAAAAGCAGCCGACCTGCAAAAGTTGTCGGAAACTTGGTTGTACTCCTTCACTATTCATGTCCTTATATGAGGGCCGCATTGTTTCGCTGGTCAAAGTCAAAGTCAAAACTAAACTGAAGGGCAGGTGCATCGTTGTGATAGCAGATTTACACAAGTTTCAAATAGACTTTTAAGTAGTTACCTTGCCGATTGATAAGTTATGGATCTGGTTATGTATCTTTATTATCAATCTTAATGGCTGAATTTGGTAACAATGGTAGCGGTAAATCATAAATAATCATAAATACCAGCTAAATAACACTGTGAGAGTATGTCAACGGTGTGGGATGGCATGTCATGTGCATAATTTGTTAGCTTATGTTGAATGTCATGTCATAATATCATCTTTTAATGCCTTTGCGTCATGCAAAATGTCATCCACACATACACATTTTTGAATGACGATTGAAACACTGAAAATTATTTAAAGCAGTTTATCATAACATGCAAGTAATTATGCAAGTTAATGGATTACAGTTACCGATTCGAACTGTCAAAAATGTTTTGTTTTGTGGTGCACGTGCATATATTGTTGACAGATTTATTTTTCATTTCAACTGCAAATAAATAATAATTGTTTTTTTACCTTCAACTTTATTTCTATGGACCTTGCTATTTTTATCCCTATTACAAGTTTACTATAATCACAAGCTATTGCGTGGTTAAAAAAATATTACGTCAAAGACGGTTCTTACGTATGTTCGGATGACACATTTAATATTATGTGATAGAACAGTCAAAATGCTACTAATTTTCATACCTTCCTGTTTCAATTTTATGTTGCTGAACAAAACAATCAAGACGGATTTTCCTAGCTTATAAGCTCATTCTCTACCAACAGTGACACTTATTCATGATTATTGAACAAACTTTTGTATGCAGTTGGGTAACAAAGAAAATGTCAACATGACATGCATGAAAATGACCTTGCCATACCAAAAATTCAAGGATAATTATTATTATAACAATTCGATATTCTTACAACACCCCAATACTGTTACAATACAAAATAAGTGTGATACGATACATGTTTCCAGTACAGGATGAAGGTGTACTGGTGTACATATCAGTAGCTTCGATTAAAAGTAATCAATCCGTTAATAGGAATAGATAAAGTTTTTAAAATTAAAAGCCTCTTCTAAAGCACAGTACAGTCAAGTTTGACACAAATTCGTATTACATTTATTAAAGCCATTATATAACAAGTTAGGTATAAAACTAAATCTAATTAAATATTGTTCACGATACAGAATAGGATTCGATTTGAGGATTGTAATACACTATTTTAAACTATTTTCTCGTAACAAATTAACAAAAAGGTACATAAATATTATTACGGTACATTCTATTGTAAAAAAATAATATGAGGTCATAATAATAAAATATCTAACCATTAAACAACATTAAAAAGGAGAGATTAAATACGATTATATAAATAAAATAAGTTTTGATTTTTAGACAAAATATTAAAATACAAGTCAATCTTTGATCTAAAAAGTTACTTTACTTAAGTTAATTACCCCGTGAAAAAATAATTTCCATCCTCGAATACCACTATAAATAAGTATTATAAAATATTTAACTTGAATAAATTAATTAAAATGAAGTATTAACCAATACTTAATAACAGTGCATTATCCCATAGGTTTAAACATAGTTTTCATCGTGACAAAAGTGAAAAATTAAAAACGAAAAAGTACAGAGGTATAGTTGAAAGCATCAGGAATCAGGATTCATCTTGCTTTGCCCCATATCTCTTGTCTTGAGTTTCTTATCACTTATGCAAATTTGTCGTAATGAACAGCCTTTAAATTGTATAACAAAATAAGTTTCTTGATTTCTAGAAAAAGATATTTAAACACAAGTCAATCTTTATTCTAAAAAGTTACTAAAGTTAATTATTCCGAGAAAAAATAATTTCCATTCTCGAACATCATAAATAATAACTATTATACAATATTTAACTTGAATAAATTAATTAAAATGAAAGATTTAACCAAATTACATGACTAAATACTTAATAATAGGACATTGTCGCATAGTTTTAAACATCAAAAATTCAAAGTTGATACTCTCCGTTTTCCTGGATTGTCACGAATTTCCTTGACAACTGGAAAGTGGCAACCCTTTCCAGGCTGGGAATGAGTTTTAATCCAGCATTGGTCACAGAAATACTAAAATATAAACACAAACAAAATAAATAATTTGTGGGGTATTTGTAGACCGGATCCGTCAAAATTTCGGCGTAGTTTGTCTTATCTTTAAAAGGTCAGTCAATGTCCAGTGCCCCAAACCTTTTGAAAATGGAAATGATCTGCTCTTCAAAAATATCGGGGGGCAAGCCACCAACAAAAACCTTTCTGGAAAAGGGTTGCCCAAGATCAAAACTGAAGTTGCGAGGAGTTTCAAAACGCATAAAATTATCCGAAACTCCGCCACACCAGTTGACAACCCCTCTGTCAAATTGCTCCGTCGCATTTCCAATCGTGCCCAATGCCCATCAAAGGTATCCCTAAAACCAATGCTACCAACTGCTGGTGGATCGCCGTAGACATGTTGCAGGTTGCCTCTGTTGTAATCGCTAAGTAGTGAGGGTGGCTGTAAGTTCGGAGTAGCCATCATAGATGAATGTGGGCTGTACAAATAAATAATGTTAGAGACATCAATTTTTAAAACTTTGAATTATTATGAGTCCGTTGCTATAACTACAAAATATTTAGTAAACCGAGCTAT
>JAHZMV010003455.1:0-20292 GCA_027743765.1 Coecobrya sp. COE2
CAACATAAAATGACTGTATATGTACAACAGATCGTATATAGATTTTTTTTAAACGTGATTAAAATCACTTATTACATTATGTTGAGTAAAGTAAGTAAAATAATAATAATTTTTTACTGTAGTTACACAGCCATGTATACAACACAGAATGAGTACTTTATTTTTTGATAAAAAAATAATAATGCATAAGAATGATAGCAGCGAACGCGAGACGATAAAAGAAACAAAGGTTTTTTTTATTAAAGGATCTACGCAACGCCAGCAAAGGGTACAAACGGCAACGCAACGCCAAAGCTTGTGCGATTAATATCACACATCATGGCGTCCTCAAGCAGAGGTTTAACGCGCATGTTTGCTTAGATTACTTCCATCTAGGCATAGTTTTTCCTTATGTATCAATGTACGTTTGCTAACTTTAACTAATCTTTATCTTTACATTGGTAAAACAAGCGTTTTTTTAAAGCTGGGCTTGTGTATCCAATTTATAATTGTAACTTTGAATAGACTACTACGTTCATCGCACTTGCATTTTTCCTACTCCCACTCTAGAGTCATTAGTGATCAATCAACAAAAAAAAATTAATTGTGTTTCTTATTTAACGCTCGAGACTGTTTAAATCTTTTATATGGATAGGCACCTTAAATATAGAAGGAGTGACCCCTCGCTGGTTTTTAAAAGTTTAAATTGATTTTTGTTACTATAAATATAAGATAGGTACATCCTGCATTATAATAGGCTATGTAATAATAAAGTTTATTATTGTTATAATATTTTAATGGGATATTAATAAGGTGAAAAATTTAATGAACAATTTTTTGAACTCTAATGATTACATGTGAAGCTGCTTCTTCTTGTTTGAAAATTTGTTAACCTTTTATTGTTAAAGATGCGTCAAGTTTACAAAAAAAGAATCTTCTCTAAGCCATGTTATATGAACAAATTATGTAGTCGTTGCAACAATTTATTACTTGTACGATTACATACATAACTCTGCTCCTCAGTAAGCTTAGTTAAAACATGATACATATTTTTATAGCTTTATATTTTCTTTCTGCGCTTTGTTGTAAGTTACATTTTAAGTTTAGCAGCAGCAGACAGACGAAAAAGAAACCTAATTAAAGTATTTTAAAAAACTTTCCTTTGACTTTGAGTTCAGATTCAATAATATTTTAAAGCTGTTTTTGAACATACATAATATTATGCTTAGCACAAAGGATGCTTGCTAATTTGATAACAGAGGTGAGTATCAATTGTTGTTGTTGTGCGGTTAAATAAAAAGGTAATTTTGTGGCGGAAACAGTTAGTAGTTTACACTGAATTATTACTCAGTTTTCTCGTAACGTTCTATAAGTATTGATTACTTGAGGTTGATAACTTCATGTGCATTAAAACAGGGATATATTTTCTTTATCAGAAAGGACGTGATTTGCTTGGCTTGTTGATGATGACCGTATGGATTACAGACAGGTGTGTTTAGTCATTAGTGTGATGATGTGATGTGGTCACAAAACTCCCTTTCAATCAAGTATAAAAATATATATATAATAGGACTATTGTTCTTTATATATCGTCAGGTTTGTTGTTTTATTATTAGAATTTTTTTGAAAAAATTTTCACTGAAGGAACGAAAGTATAGGCATATATATTTTAATATCAGAATTTATTAAGCTCGTAATGAAAAATCTTGTAGATTTTTATCCATAAGAAAATCATAACCAATTATTAATCATTTTTTCATTTTAATGCTTATTCACAAAATTTATGCCGTTTCTCTAGGTATACAGCCATTTCATACAAATATATATATATTATGACAGAAAATTTAACAACAAAAGAAATCTATATGTTCACATAGTTAACTAATAAATACCTACATTAGCAAATAAATAATAACCTCATTTACAATTAGAGAAACAGGAGACTTCTTTTATTTCAAGCTAATAATTTCATTAATTTTTATTTCTATATCTGTTTGGTATTCATTTTGTTTCCCGATGATAGGATTTGATTTTCAGCTTTAAATTCCGTATTTTATAATCGAGTAAGCTTGTACACACAAATTTTTCATGGTTCAGCAGTACATTAACTCATTCATTTATTTTATTCATCTCTGAAAGTCAATATAATATTTTCAAAGTCTTTAAACTTTGTTTTCTGCTACTTCCACCCAACGGCAAAAAAACAATGCAATGTCGTCCATCCATCGTCGTCACGCGTGCTTTTTTCGTCACGCCTTTATGAACCGATCACCAAAAATATGTGGCCTAATACTAAACAATGGTCTGATGTTAGTCAATGAAATTAGTCGAGTGTTCAAAAGCAATTTTTTAAAAATTTGTTCGACAAGATATTACTAATCCGGATGTAACCACACACGTTAATAAAAAATGGCTTATTTTTGCGGAAGGAATTCGCGGTGGTGTGCAAAAACTAGAGCAAAAAAATGACCAAAAATGTATAATTGGACGTGTGTGTGTGTTCCTCACAACCTTTTTTTAAAGTTGCATAACAAAATAATAACAGGAATGCCAACATCGCCATCGCCGTATTTTTGAAATAAAATTCCTTTAAAAAAGCATTAACATAAGTAATGAGGATAAAAAAAATTCATCTCAGGAGACGTCAATTTTTCTTTCTTTCGAGTAGACAAAGTCTTGACTTGGCTTGGCTTGTAAAACTAACTATATACCTACCAGAATAAATAATAAGGATGTTATTTAATTAATCCTCTATAATTTTAGACATCCGTTCGACTTGCACTAAATAATGGGAATTGACACAAGAAAATAAAAGTGAATCTTGTCTCAAAATTGAGTCTTTTTTTAAAAATGCTGCTGGCGTTTAATATCAAAATTGGCTTGGTGTTGGCCTCAAGTATATAGAGTAACCTATTCTCTCAGACACTTTTCCTTTTCATGGGCTTATCCGTGGTGGTGGTGCTGCCATTAAAGTTTTTTACTTTTTTAAACTCAGGAATTAAGGATGCGGATGACGGTGCATCCAGGTGCATCGACATGCAGACGGAGAGTAAAAGTTTTTTTTAGTTTAATTTAACAAGAAAAAAAGGTGAGACATAAATAATTGGTAAGGACAGGATGACAATAGTAACTAGAGCAGAAGGAATAACAGGGAAATGTTCATCAACCTAGAAAAAAAATAGTTAAGTGCCGAGACCATAAGTAAATATACTGTTAGATGAGACTGTTACGTGATGTTATAATTTAATTAAACTATTTTTAAAAATCTCTTTGTTTGATTATCAATTTTGTAAAATGCAAGAAGCTTTCAAAATAATTTAGCTACTTAAATGAACTGAATAAAAATTATTAATACCGAGTGAATATTGTAATAGGCTGTATTACTACATAAAATAATTAATATGCAATTTCTTGTAAAATTATTTTATATGATTGATTGATTGGGTCATTTGACATGTTTATGTTAAAATACGTGTTTCTGATTTAAACTACCTTAAAAAATTGATCGTTAAATTGTCTGTTGAAATGTAACTGCCATTTATTTGTCTTATCAAAATCAACACTAAGAAGACATAAGGAAGATCCCTTTTATTTATGCAATTAGCCAATACACTAATTAGTTGAGTGTGTGAGCGTGTTGGTTTGATTGATTACAAAAAATGTTACCTGAAATCAATGAATTTGCGCGCATCCGCAATAATTTCTCTTAAAGCAGATCCCCATCTCTCGTTAATTAAACACTCCTTTCGTTTTCATTTTAACAATCAGTTATTGTCACTTTTCCTTTTAACGTTTAATGTGGTAAATAGTTAACTTTAATTTATCTCTTTGTCACACGTCGGAATTTTTTAACGACAGATTATACTACAAACGTCCGATCCATAAATCATTCTCAAATCAAATCAGCCTTAACACTTTTTGGATAAAAAAAATAAAAGCCTTGTATGTCGTCTAGTTTTTCTGGTCTTATCTAACTCGCCAAATTAAAACTAGATCGAATTTACTCGTTTAAAATTGATAACGCTACATGTCAGTTATTTTAACTGACAATGCAACTCTGCTGCAACCTGGTATGCACTTTATTATTTAAAAAAAATGCACACAGTTATCTTTTTAAAGTCTGAGAAAGGTATCAAATTGGGATGCACTCTTAATAATAATTTATGTCATAATTTACATAAAACTTTTAAATGCATTATTTCATTCATTTCATTCATACAGCATATCATCATCGTCATAATTTTTTAATCAGTTTTTAATCCTTCTTTAGTTAACATCTTCTCTGTTTTTTTATGTTTAACATAATTATATTTTTTGTTATCAAACCACTTCCTGCTGCTGTGGGAATGGGGTTATTGCTAGTTTTAAAAATAACCGTAGTAGTAACTATTTTTTGGTAGGTAGGGCTTATAGGTTGCACTAGTCTGTTTTCCCAATCCTGTTTCTTCATTGAGTAATAATAATCTAACTGAAGCTTTTTGGTTAAATGTCACAAGTGCATTTTTGTGTAATCATTTGTCATTTGTAACGGTATTCATGTATACCGTTAGTTACCATGCATATATGTACTGTTGAATGGCTTTACAAAAAATATGATTTTTTTTGCAAAAACCAATTTCCTTTGGCTGCACCCAAATGTAATCAAAGGACAAAATAAAATTGTCACCGAGTCAATTATACTGAAATAGACAAGTCGAAGTATTCAACAAAGTATAGTACAATAATTTTCCACCGGAGTCTATTTTTTGGCATGCAGCCTTTAAAACTATTTAAAAGTGCAAGTAGGAAGTATTAACAAACTATCAATTCAATTAACTGTCCTTTAGATTTCATTAGTTTTTTTGGGGTACCAATAGTAACAGCAAAAGTCATTCAAAATCTTGCGTTAGGTCATCCGTTAAACTTAAACTCGGCTTAATAAACCATTCAACAAAAAATATGTTTACATTGACTTGCTTTATTAACATGCCAATTGTTACATGAAATGATTGTCTCTCTCTCTCTTTCCACGAGTCTTAATAATTTTTTAAGGAAATTAAAACGGTTGACTTAACCTTCAACAAAAGGGAATTTCATTTCTTTAAATAAATAACTTCTAATAACCATATTTGTACATTAATTACATTGACACGCCATACCCAAAACCAGCCAGCCCTTTTATGTTCAAATGAGACAAAAACAATCCGGAAGTATGAAACAAATCTCGATAATAATTATAATTTTTATCCTGTTCAAAAAACACATTTTGGTAGTTCATATTTAAATCCCAGACAACACAAGTGCAAACACAAAAGGGCAAATAATTCAAATTGAAATAAATATAATATATCACCATAAGTAATCTTTGACCTGCAATGTTAACTGATTATTATTATTAGTTTTATTATTTAAACTTATCATCCATCAAAAATTGATAAAAATATTTAACAATAAATTGATACAAAAATTATTAGCACTGCATAAAATATTCTAAAAAATATCATATATGCGGTTACTATACAAAAAACGGTACACGTTTTAACCTCAACCTGTATTCTATCTTTTTTATTAGGAAAATTATCAATTAAAATTATAGCTATAAAAATAGTCTAGTATAAACAATTGCAAATAGTTTTATGATTTTGATAGTGTAATAAATGGTAATATTAATAAGAAATTAGTACACATGAAGATAGATATAAACATGACGTGTTTTAAAATAGCCTTAAATTGAGTAACGCACACGCGTAATATCTAATTTATTTTTTGTTGAATTGAAGGTTTAGGCTATAATAACGCCCTGTAGCAGTATATTAACCATATATACCGTTTTTAACAACCAAACGAAAGTGATATGATGGTATGATAAGATAATTAACAAATTGCAATTATGACTGCGTAACTATACTTTTTGTATATACAGTGTTATAAATTGAAAGCGAAAAGTGTAGCATTGCTGCCTATTTTGTAATAAAACTGTTTTGAATTTTATTGACTGATTAACATTCCCATTTTTGTACAGAAGGAAAATATATATAGTTAAAAGTTAAATAATGGCAATGGCATTGCAAATAAATAAAATATGCAATAATCATACACGAGCTATTACACATTTTTTTCTTTAATAAAGAATTATACTGATGATGACGTAGTTTATGTAGTAAATTTGTTAAACGAGTTAAAAAAATGATTGTTGTTAAATTTGATCTTTGATTGTTAACAAATTTAACAAAATGCTGTACAAAAAACGTGTTTTAATTCAATCTATCTGTTTTAGTAAAAACCGCAACATTTTTATAGGACCTATGATTATAATTTATAAATTATGCATATTATGTTTAAATGAATAATGTTCATAAACAAGTCAATTAAGTACACTGAGTTGGGAAGATGAGCGTTTCTATCATTTTAATTAATTCTAATTGTTTGTTTGTGTGTAAACAAAGCTTTCTGGATTGATTTGCTTATCAATAAAATTAAGGATCCTGAATTTGGATGATAAGATAAGAGATTATAGAGTGATGCGAGATAAGAAGCAACAGGCAGTCACTTTGTTCATACAAGCAGCTTTGTAGATGCTTCATGCAAGCAAGGTGACAAAATGTGATCTTGAGATCCGCGTCGCATCCTTCTCACACAAGCCATCCGAAAGAAAAGCAACAGGACAGGAGCAGCCAGATAGCTTCTCTGACACAAGCCGTCTCAAAAGACGGACAGGAGCAGCGGCTGACCACCTTCAAAACCCGCAACTCTCACAGAACAGTAAACACAAGCTTTGTAGATTTTTAATTGTCCTCATATTTAAATTTGACAGTAGGTTAAGTAGTAAAATAATTTGTGGTGGTGGTGGTGATGTAAATGAAAAGGTTAAGGTGTTTAAATGGTTTAAGGATGGGGTGGGGAAGAACATTTAGTGAGTTAGTTAAAGATTTTAATTGGTAAAGGTGGTGGTATGGTGGTGAGAGTAAAGTGGAAGATAAGGAATCAATAAACAGGATGGAACGCTACGAAATTTCTCACCTTATCGGTGAGGGCTCCTTTGGAAAGGTGTTTGTTGGAAGGCAAAGGGCTACTAATAGGATGGTGGCGTTGAAGCAGATTAGTAAGGTGAGATGGGACTAAAATTATGTGTTTTTGTGGTGAATTAAATGTTTTTAGGATGTTTGGCAGGTTGGCTTTAAGAAATGACTGGCTAACTGTTATAAATGTTGTGGGAATTTTTAATTATTGTTATTGTTTGGAATTTTTAGGGTGGGCGGTTAGAACGGGAAATCAAGAGCTTGCAACATGAATGTGATATTCAGCAAAATCTTCATCATCCGAATATTATACAAATGTTGGATTCTTATGAGACGGACGATGCAGTAAGATAATTAATAATTATTCATTGTAGTAGTGTTATAAATTAACTGATTTTGCTATTTAACGGTGGTTTAATTATGGTTATGTGTTAGATTGTTGTAGTGACCGAACTTGCACATGGGGACCTTCAAAAGGTACAGCAAGAAAGGAAGAATCAAGGATTGCCAGGCCTTAACGTTCAGAAAATTGCTTGTGAAGTTGTCTAAAGAAATCATTGTTTAATGATAGTTTAATAGATTCTTGTTGATTATCAAAAAAATAATTACACTTTACTTGCTTATTTTTCTAGGTCTTTGGGATGCATTTTGTACGAACTTTTTGTTGGCAAGCCCCCATTCTACACAGCTTCACTAATTGAGCTAGTCTGGAAGATTAAAAAGGACCAAGTTTTTTGGGACCCTCGAATCACTGGCGAGTGCCTTTCATTTCTTCAAGGTTTACTGGAAAAGGATCCAAAGAAAAGGCTCACCTGGCCGGATTTGTTAACGCATCCATACGTCTGCGGGAAATTAGTTATTGATAGCTCAGTTGACGAAAAAGCATTAACCAAAGCTCTCAGCCCATCGCAAGAACTCGCAAAGGAGTCAGAGCGACAGAGTCTACAAAAAAGATTGGAAGGATATTCCAAGTAAGATAATCAATACACACATTTTATTTTCCACTTCCAATAATTGAGATAGATTTAATTCCTTGTTTTTATTCATGTTTATTTAGGCTGATGGCGAAAACTGCCAAAAAATATGAAGAGGCCCAACAAAAGCTGAAACGGTGCAGTGCTGAAGGCAGAGTAGGAATTCAAGGTCACCAGCCAACCGCTACCAACAACAACCAAGTTTTACGACCCACCACAGCCAACAATGCCCTGAAACCTCATCATGGCCGTAGTAGTAATCGTAGTGCAACCAAAGGCCAACTGAAAGTATCCCCAACAACAAATCCAAAGGATCTGAAAGTAATGTTTCAGAACTTGAAACTTCAAGAAGATGAGAATCATCCTACTGCACCAGTAACGACAAGAGTATTAACAGTGTCAAGCAATAATGAAAACAGTGAAGTTAACACGGCCTCGTCGTGTGAAACCATGACCTCCAGTTCTGACAGTGACAGTGATGAAGGTGATGAGGAAGGTGGAGAGAGAAGGATGGGGATTCAAGTTGGTAGACCTATCGAAAGAAAAGACTCGTCTTCTACGGAAACATGCATTGACAAATTTAAAGGCTCTCAACAATCAGTTTACGTGAATATAATTGCCTCCAGCAACAACAATTCCAACGACAAATCTTCTAGTCTCGGGGGATCAGCCCCGGTTATTTTATTTACACTTTATCCTAGTGGCTCGAAAGACTTTCCTATAAATACAGAGGAATGGTTGTACTTTCTGATGACTACAATGAAAGAAGTTTTGGATAACCCTAATAGCTTGTGTCAAAAACATTTTTTGAATGTGGTCGTTCCCCCGTTAAAGAATCAATACACTGATGCGGAAGTCGTAGAAAAAATAGCGGTTCTTCTGTCACTCCCTTTTACGTTGGATGAATCTATTCATGAAACTGCCCCAGGACTCATTTCAAACCTTTTAACGTCGTATGCAGATACAAAAGTATTGCCACACTTGTTGTTTGCTTGTAAGCTGATTGTTATAAACCGTGCGAAAGGGCTGTCGCGGACGTTTGAACAGATTTCGGATTTACTAACGTTAACGGATGTGGAAGGACTGGAGAAATGTTTAAGGCTGGTAAGTATGCATTTAAAAGTGTGTTTTTAAAGGGCTTGTTGAGAGTTAATTGGAAAATTATAATTTGCAATTTTTGTCTCGTTTCAGGTTACGTTCTTGGTTCACATTGATGAGGAGTTTGTGACCCAGTTTTGTGGGTGTGTGTGCTCTTTAAATGTAACTGGAATATTGCAACTTTTTCTGAGGCTGGATGCAAAGAGGCCCAGTCTTGCGGCGGATACTATTGCAGCTCTTTGCCATTTGTTGCGTACTTTTCCTAAAAATAAGGGGATTATCGATGCTGTAGAAGATGTCCTATTAGGTTAGAACCGTAAATTATATGCTTAACCTTAATAATTATAAATATAATGTGGCTGATAATTATTTTTTTTATAAATTGCAGATAAAAATGACAACGACGGGTTATCCAGTCCACACAACGATCTATGGAGACTGATATCCCACACGAATCCTTCAATTCAGTCAAGAAGCATTAGGGTTTTTACTTATCTGTGCCTCAACTCGGAGCGTGTCAAGAAAGAAGTTTTTGATCGGCGGAGATCCAATATCTGGAAAGTTCTTCGGAGGGGTACCATCTCCTCTGATGCAGATGTGCGAAAGGTGAGACTTTATGCAATAGTTAATTTACTAAATATGATTTGCCTTTAATTGTTGCCATTACCGAATACATGTACAGAAAATAGTAACCTCATCTTTCTTTCCTTTTTAGACGGCTGAGTTTGCTATGCAAGCCCTGAACTACAAAGCAAGCTACAACGTCACTGGAAAATCCCTGTCTACAACTTCGCACTCTAACGACCAAACTGAGGCTCTTGGACTGACTTCTTTACAACCACAATTATCTGTTACATCCGTCACCAACCGCCACACTGAAATCAGCGAGGGCAGCAAAAAGGAATCAGCCTTGCCGGGCAGCAGCCTTTCGCAGGATACTGCGTCGGAGTCTTTGAGAAAAACTCAGTTCTCCAAGTCGCCCTTTCATGATAGTGGATCCGGCTCGGCTAATGATTCTTCAAGATAACCCAACGCAAACCGCATTTTTTATGAATCTCTTTAGAATAAGATAACTAACAATAACAATGTATTAACAACCACTACAGTATTTTATATCCAATCAAACAGAATTTTTTTTGACTGAATGACTTTTTAAACAAGAATGTAAGAAAGCGTTTTAGTATTTAAAAAAATTGCCATTAAGCTGTGTGTAAAACTGAAGTCTTTCTCTTACTTTCTTTGCATGATATTATTATTCCTGTTAATGTTTTTATAATTAGGTTTAAGTACTCTTCACAAACCGATAATTAAAAGGTAGCCATTTAAAAAATAAAAACAATCAAAAATCTTCATAAAATATGCTGTAATTCTACAATATTGTACAAACTGACTGCTTATTTGCAATATACCTATTTACGCCAGTTGCATTTTATTTTTATTTAAAACTTACAAAGTACTTGTTAATTATTGACGCTACACTAATTACTAAACGGCATTCATTCTAGGTTCCAAAAGTTTCAATTTCTGTTCATTTAGCATGTTCCCCAACTGCTGCATTCCATCGTAACTAATATCAGATGCGGATTTCCAGCTTAGCTATGCAACAACGGTACTTTATTGCATGGTGATGGAGAAGTATTTAATCAACGGGTAACTATGTACATAAAGTACATTCGGGACGACTTCCTTAGGAACGCCAGTAGACCGTTGACACAGTGTTCCTTTGTCCGCATGGAAGCAAAATATTAATGAATCATTAATAATGATTAGTAAAACAGGTAAACCATCGTATACGTATATACCATAGGATGAAATATAATAATATTGGAAAAAAAGCATTATATATTGTGAATACATTTTTATTCACTCATTTAATTTGCAAATATACTCCTTTTGTTGTGTGACAAAGTTTAATAATCTTTGCCATTTATTCCGACACATTGAGAAATCATTACATACATTTTGGTTGCTTATATACTAAATTTCAGTGAGAGTTTATGCAATGTTTTCCTTAAATTTGCTGATGTATTAGTACTTACTAGTGGAACATATCTCCATGCTCTATTGGCATTACCTAATGCTGACTTACATGCATTTATTGCATTTGTTGCATTTATTGCAGTTTTTCTGCACAATTATATCACATACAACATGAGTCGCTTTAGCCATCAGCCAAAGAATTGAGGTCAGCAACAGGATGCTCCACGATGCTTGTGGCATGATTTCATCCGGATATCCACCAGGAGCAGAAAAAGATTCCATTCTTTCCACTTTGGATATTTTCTGCAATTCAGAATCAAATCGGTATGATTCCAAAATATTTCCAATTTTCCCAACAAAATAGGCTCGAGATGAATGGTCGCATGATCTGATATTTCGATTTCATGCGATTAAAAATGTTAAGATGAAAATAATGTCACGAACTAAAAATCAGTAAGTATAATAGGTAATAGGAGATGATTATTGTCTTTTGTTCATCATGCTGTGCTGTAACTGTATATCTGTCTTAATCATAACTTTGAATGCATTAATGCATACGATGTGATATATTATGGGCATTTTGTCCTATTCCAGCTAAAAGTCTGAATGATATTCAGTCTTCATCATACGCAAGACAGACCCGCAAAGAAAGAAAAGTAGATCAGCAGCATAAAATTACTCGTAGTTAGTTTTATTTAGCGAAAAATTATAGAAAGGAATAGTGAAACGGTTTAAGTAAACTTTATTCACTCGTTTAGATTGAGATTGGTTAGCGCAGCATTTTTTGTGGTTATTCTTCAGAAACTAATTTATGTACATACTAAATTGGCATTTGGTGCTGCTTTTTAGAACATTTGGTGAGAGAAAATTCATATTTTTTTAGGTTAATTTAGGATTTTTACTGGATTGTTTAAAATGGCAGCTGAAAAGGTGGATCAGGCGTTTGCTCAGAATAGTTCAATAAATGGGACTACAGGGAAGATTCCTGTAACGCTGGAAGGGATGGCGATAGCATTTGGAAGTCTAGTCATTATGGCACTTCTTTCTATATTTGTTGGAGCGTTTCGCTCCGTTAATCATCATAAGGAACGGAAGACTAATAAACTGGTAGAAACAATTATGATTACAATCTTTTGGTAGTTTTATTTTATGTAAATGGATAGCTGTTTTTTCTGTTGTTAATTTTAATGGTCTGTTGTAATGTTGTATTTTAGGAATCATACACGATATATAAACCATATACGATGACGCGCAAAGATGCAGCAATGTTTCCAATTAAAGCAAGTTGCGTGCTGTTTGGGTTATATTTATTTTTGCAGGTATGATTAAGTCAAAGTGGTTATAACATTAAAATGAAAAGGTTGACATCAATGCTTAAGAAAATTTAATTATTTAATCTTTTAGCCAAGCCAAGGATATGTTGTGACAAAACGTAACGTAAAACTTTCATTGGAACATATTTTCTCCAACGAGGACATCAACCTCTTTCTTACGCTCTTGGGTATCTCAGCTCTTTTTCATTTATTAAGGTAAGTATGTTCCAATCAAATCAAATGTGAAAAGTTTAAAATATGATTTAATGATGATAACACATTTATTTCATTTTTAGCCCAGTGATGACGAAATTATTACCAACACGCATTCCAAATACCCATTACCACATCCATTATAGTCGGAACCTGAACGAAAACGAGGAACCTACAATTTTATTTTATTACAAATTCTCAACCTATGACATTATCTGTTTGGCTTTCTGTAGTGTCGTAGGTGTGTGGTACATCGTGACAAAGGTAATTTAACTAATGTTCCTTTCGAATTATTTGTTTCGAAACAAACTTGAATGATGTCGATCTATGAGACAAAAAAATTGTTTTGATAAGTTTATCCTCTAAGAAATTCAGTCTAGTTTTACCAAACTAACTATAATATGCTACATATATCTAGTAATGTCCAATTAACCTAAATCTTTAATTTTTTACAGCACTGGATTGCAAACAATCTCTTTGGTATGGCATTTGCCATCACTACTGTTGAATTGTTCCACATTAACAATGTTGGTACCGGATGTATACTGTTAGGTGGTATTTTAATCTATGACATCTTCTGGGTCTTTGGAACTAACGTAATGGTCACAGTCGCAAAATCCGTTGAGGCTCCAATTAAATGTAAGTTTATCTAGATGTATTTATCTGGGACAATTTCTAATAACTTTATCATGAATTACCTACGATTAATATTTTCTTGTTTTTCAGTGGTATTTCCTCAGGACTTTTTAGAAAATGGTTTGGCTGCTGACAATTTTGCTATGCTTGGTTTAGGCGATATCATACTTCCTGGAATTTTCATAGCTTTATTACTCAGATTTGATAATCAGTAAGGTTTTGCATATTTATCTATATATTTCCCACAACAAAACAAAAGTATTTTAACCAAATTAAAACATCCTTTTCCGATATTCTGTTTTTCTTTTACAGTTTAAGCAGAAATTCTCGAACATACTTTAACATATCGTTCCTTGCCTATATCGCTGGCATTTTCATCACATTTTTCGTGCTGCACAAGTACCGTCACGCCCAGCCAGCAATGTTGTACTTGGTTCCAGCATGTGTTGGAGCTCCACTATTTTTGGCACTGGTTAAGGGAGACATTAAGGCTATGTTCCAGTAAGTTGGTCATACAACATAAAAAATTAACGAAAACATAGTAGCTTACCATCTTAATAATGAACATGTTCAACAAATGAAACAAGATTTTGCCTTTTTAACTTTTGCAGATATGAAGACGAACCATCTGAAGATAAGGAAAAGTCCAAGAGCGACGACGCCACTTCCAAGAAAACCAAATAATAGTCTTAAGTGCTCAATAGCAGATGAAATGAATGTGACCCGGGGTACATGACATTTTACGGAGAACTTTAGCGTATAGTTTTTTATTGTTTAAACATTGTTTGAATGTTGTTTGATGATTGAGTTTTAGATTTAACTGTCAAGAAATGTTAATTATAAAAGTGGTTATAAAGTACAGATATATTATACTTAAACCTATGTAAATACATATTATCAATATACTACTAACTTATAAGCTAACTTGAAGTATGAGATGAGTTGTATGATGCTTCTTATTTTTGCATGTAAATGAATGACAGAGTAGATTATATTCCAATATTTGAGAGAAATGGACAAAAATATCGAAACGAAATGTTTTATTTTTTTTTGCGTAATGACCATAAAAGAAATTTTGAAAGTAGATGATAAAAAACAATTTGAGAAGATTTGCATAAGAAAAAGCGAAAAAGTTATTAACGAGTTGAAGACGAAGACTAGAAAATATTAATCGTTCCGTTTCCACAGTGAGCCATTTCCATATTCTGAAATGAATAATTTCAAACAATTAATTTTGAACGTTGACTTTTCTAACCATATAATTAACCAGTGGTTAAGAATAAACTCACCAGAAAAGTTCCAGTTTCACCAGCACCTAATAATTGTTTATAGCGATTAACTCACTTGAAGTCAGCGTCAAAACCAATAGAGCGGTCAATAAAATTCTCACCTAGAACGTCAAAAGAATGTCATTTAAACACCCGTCCCTTGCTAATCTTTTTTCTGGCGAAAATATCTACTGTTTTAAAACCTTACATCAGGCATCATATCATCTTCTCCCATTTTACACATACTTCTCCCACACAGGTGGGAATGGAATCCAGTACACTAAGCTAATATTTTTTAAGAGGTGTGATGTGGGGATCTCGCTTTTGCACAAAAAGCATGGGATTTTGCATTCTAAAAAAGAACGTGGGATATCTTCAGAGAGAACGTCCACCCAAAAAATTACTTTTTTGTACTGAAGCGCTCCCTATCGCTACGTTTTTTATAGCACATCGTCAAATTATAAGATGGGCTCAGGTTGAACATCTATTAACGCCCAAATCAACCGTGACGTTTTTATTGAATGGTCCCCTCCCCTGTGTAATTTCCCCTTTTGAGGAAGATGAAAAGGATGAAGAGGAATGATGGGAAAAGAGAAGTGAATGGAATGCGGCGCAAAGAAAGAGATGAGAAGAAAGATGCAGAGAACCGCATTGCATAACTACATGTTATTTTTCCGCATAACTTCCTGCTTCCTCTCTACTGCTTGTCCATTTACACTACCTGGATGCTCCTTTGCATTTTTTACGGGCAGCCCCTCATCTCCTTTTCTCGTAGTTTTGGTGAAATCTGATTGGATGTTCTAGGTGTGTGTAAGAATATAAGGGAAAGTGAAAACTTGAGTATATAGTCCTCCTGTGAGCTCACACTCTTTTTTTTAGTCTACTCCAGAGTTTTGGTGAAAAATTGATCTCCGCTCTAAAATAGCTTTAACCATCAGAAAAAAAACCGGCTGTTTTATTATTAATCTTGTAACTAGTTAATTGTCTTTTAATCTTATTGACATTTTGGTTACTATATTAAGAAACTATACTAAGTTAATATTACTAACAGTTGTTGTATGTTTTTAATTATTTCAGTTTTAATTATCCTGTTGGTCTGGGGTGGTCTTGGTCAACCTTTCCTGTTGCTTTTGAAAGTAAATCTGTGCTTGTGCTATTTAAATCAAGGTAATTCATATTTATTCATTGTCCAGTTAAATCACACACTCGCTTACTTCTATCCGTGGCTTATTATACAATTATTTGTCAGTTCTTGAAAAAGAGGTTTTTAATTAAAGCCAAAAGATACAGAGAATAATGGGTAGATAATGTTAGTAAGACCTGCAGAGAATCCGTAACTGTCGCCTTTTCAACGCCATTTTTCATAGATTCATTCATCGTTTGGATGGTTACCGGATCTTACCATTAGCTAGTCCTGAACGTTATGCAAATAATCGTCCTAGTATACTTAATTTTTCATCTTCACCACTGGTCTGAGGTGAAATAGCAGAATGGGTGGAAGGATTTGAGAATCATGGAAGGTAATAATTTGAGAATACAGCAGTCCCTGTTTAGTTTATCCGATAATTAACTAAATATCATTTAAAAGACAGTTTATTTCCAATTTGCCAAAATTAAAAACATTTTAATCCATGAAAGAAATAGCTCTAACAGCAGAAGGCTAAAGTATCGGTTAAGCTTGGTTAAAAGGTTATATTTCATAGTTCATGTTGTCCAATGAAGTAATAAGATAATTTACCATGGTGCATTAGTGTCATGTCCGCATATTTAATAGCACGGTTATAACGCATGTATAGTGCTTGCATTCTGATGGCGATCATGATAAGCTTTCTTGATTTCGTTCTGTTTTGATAATTATCATCATAGAGAAACATTGATATCGTTGAAGGGTAAAGCAGTCAGCAGAACTTGATCCGTATATTGTAAGGCACGAGGTCATACTCCTAAAAGATATAGTTACAAAATTGTTTTGTTCATTTGTAAGTTTATTTTGAGTCGCAATTTTATTAGATATGATTAAACGCATTTGTTTTTGGAGAAAAGAATGTCTGCCGGGGAAAGTAGATATGAATCTCTTTAGAGTATGATCATTAACAATTATAATGTGTTATTAATA
Source organism: Coecobrya sp. COE2 (assembly GCA_027743765.1). Classification (NCBI taxonomy): domain Eukaryota; kingdom Metazoa; phylum Arthropoda; class Collembola; order Entomobryomorpha; family Entomobryidae; genus Coecobrya; species Coecobrya sp. COE2. Next base: position 16,576 of record JAHZMV010003455.1, read on the forward strand.
CAGCACAGCCGCCACAGCACTTTATATCCGATCAAACAGTTTTTGACTGAATTACGTTTCAAGCAAGCTTGTCTGTATTTTAAAAAAAGATGACAGATGTGTGTAAAATGAAGTCTTTCTATTGCGTTCATAGCATTAATTATTATTTCTGTTATTTGTTTATAATTAGGCTCAAGTCGACTTCAAAAAACGATAATTAAAAGGTAGCCGTTTAAAAAAATCACAAAACATGCTGTAATTCTTTAGTAAGGTACGCAACCTGTGATATGATACCAAGTTAGTTTAATATTGCTTCATGCATTAAATATGAAAGGTCGCTGATTGATCAGTTTGAATCTAGGCATTCGGTCTTCTTCCCGTTAGTAGTCTTTATCAACAGTAGTTTGATTTTAGTAGAATTTTCCAATCTATTCATGACTCCTTCTATCCGAAATGTTGAAATTTAGTTGTTTAATGCGTATTAATGAGCTATGCAGCTTGTGTTAATAATTACACTTTCTTTTTATAAGGCAGCTTCAGCTTGCAAAAAAATATTCATGCAAAATACAACGGTTTGCTTAGGAAGCAAGGTATAGGGTGAAAAAGGCATAATAGACTGTCGTAGTGGTAGGGTGGAATCTTTTCCACTGGGGAAACTTGGTTTCCATTAGATAAATCATTAATACTTGCATCTTTCTTGCCGGCTATAATAATATCCTCATAGTTGATTTCACTGGGTATTACTTACACATAATTACTTACAAAGTATTCGTATTAGTTTAGTACAGAGCCATCATAATATTGAGGCATCAGGAAAGCAATTGAAATCGCAAGCTTTCACTACTGAAGTACATTCAGTGACGGTTGAATAGCATTGCTTTCTTATGAATATAAAAGGTGTATAAAATTCTTAAATAAAAAATCCCAAGCGTACTTCCATCATACTGATCATGACTATGACGAGGAACAAAACTATGTACATAGGTATTAATTTTCATTGTCATGGCCCATGAGTCATGGGCATGCACTATTTGCGATCAATGACTTAATGACTAATGACATATTATTCTTGATCCATTTTCCTTCAATTGTAATTGATTCCATTTTAGTCCACCTCTTTCCCATTTCTTTAGTCAATTTTCATTCCAATTGTTTTTTGGCTCACATTACTTTCCTGTGCATGTCAATCTGCTGATAAAGTAGTCAACTTTTTGCAATTTCCTAAGCCTGCCTGACTTAAAAAACTAAACAAAACATTGTAAATTATGTACATATTATGTTTATGCAGAGCTAAGTTACGATAATCGGTCAACATGTTGCTTCCACTTTTGCACTGACAATGTCAAGGAAATCATCTTTCAACGTTCTTGCATCCTCATCTCATCAGCGTGGTTCTCAGAATGTTCATGTGAAATGACAAAGAGGGCATGTCTCCACCTAATTAGCATTACACGCACTGCTACCGAGAGTTGAGCATAGTGGATGGGAAGCAGAAAGCGGTCTGATGAAAGGCAAAAGTTCATAAGTTCACCTGTGCATATTAGGACCTACGGCTTGCGTGAGATTTTTTAGCTGCTTGGGTGAAAAGCATCACATGGGCTTCTCCCACAGCATACATCACACTTTCTTATGTGCAGGTGTATCTTCACAACAATTGGTTTTGCGGTTTGGACTAATTGAGGTTGTGTAAATAATTAACTATTGTGTCATTTTTGTCGGGGAACTATTGAGCGATTATTATAGTTTGATAATTCAGGAATTAAACTGGTGGAGTGAGAGATTTTCATAAGCGTGTTGACGGAAGGAGTTGAATTTGTAGACTGTTAAAGCTGTAAGTTGTCCATTTGTTGAATTGAAAAATTAGTGGTTAATGGTGGTGGGAAGAGTATTTTTTTAATTAAAATACTTGATGTGTGGATTAAGTTGAGATCTTAGTAAATCGTTGCTATTGCTTGTCTTTTACGAGGAACACCTGTTTATTAATTAAGAGCAATTAACTCTGGTTTTAAAATATCTTGAAAAAACGACAATTAAAGGGAACAGGGCAGCAAATAGAGAGTGTGTGTGGAATACAGTTGATTAGTTGAGTACTAAATTATAACTTATAATTTGGTTAGATGGTTATTTTTTAAAGTTAGCAGAGTTTCCTTAATTTTAACACTCTTCCACACGTGAAGTTTATTCTTGAATGTTAAGTTTTATTGAGTAATTAGTTGTTGGAATACATTGAACTGGTAAGTCATTATGGTCATATTTATAATCTAAATGATAACATGTCATAGGTAATCTTTCCTACTCAATTTTTTCGTTTAATGAATGGTTTAAAGGTTGTTGTAGATCATATTACAAGGGTGATAATGGGATGGGTGGTGGTTGTGGTGACTAAACAGGGTTACAAGATATCCGCTCTATTATTAATTAATTTTGCTTTGATTTGGTTGTTTTAGACTTAAATCTGGTCGATCGTCTTCGTTCTGGTACCTCCGATTAACCGTATACTCGTCCTCCTCGCCAGGATCCATCAGAAAGTTAAAGCACGTAAGCAATTTTTCCTTCTATTTAAGAAAGTAGGTAATAAATTATGGTGGTTAGATCATCAAACTTAATGATCAGGTTTAGTTGGGGTAGTAAGGCATTTGAACTTGTACTTATGAGAGTTGGCTAAAAAATAGGATTTTTCTCTGTGGATTACCTATTAATCCACAGAGATGTATTCCTTCAGATGAGTTGATAAATGACTAACTGTGAAATAGGCCATCATTTGTGTGACAAGTATGATAAAAGCCAAACAATTTGATGTGATTTGTGCCTACATGTGATTTGATTTTTGTATCATAATTGTTCAAAAAGAAATGAAGCAAACCAAGGGATTTTCAAGGCATCAAACGAGTTTGTATCATAGAGACAGTCAACGTATCGCCAGTCATAAATACTATTATTATGCATAACTGCTGCTTCAGATTCATTGTTTTATTTGGCCTTCATTATGATTGCCCACTAAACGATTTAGGACAGGTTATACTCTGTCTATTTTAAACATATTCAATAATAATTGTCGCAGCAACTCAGACTATAATTTTTTTTGCACAAAAACAAATTTCGCATTTAAAATATAGATAATATTTATTATAATAATTGTGCTACTTGACGTGAGAACAATGCGCAGTAACTGTAAAGGAATAATGTATAGAATTATAGAATGCATGAATTATTATGTCTGTTAATTTTTTTATAATTAGGCTGAAGTGCTCTTCAAAAAACGATACTTTAAAGGTAGCCGTTTAAAAAAATAAAAACCATCAAAAGTCCCAAAACCTTCTGTAATTCTTAGTACTGTACGCAACCTGGGATTTGATACCAAGTTATTTTAATCTTGCTTCATGCATTAAATGTGAGAGGTCGCTCATTGATCAGTTTTATTCTAGCCATGCATTTCTTCTCCCCGTTAGGAGTCTTTGGCAACAGTGAAGTCAGCATAAAAACCAATAGAGCGGTCAATAAAATTCTCACCTAGAACGTCAAAAGAGTGTCATTTAAACACCCGTCCCTTGCTAATCTTTTTTCTGGCGTAAAACCTTGCATCAGACATCATATCATCTTCTCCCATTTACACATACTTCTCCCACACAGGTGGGAATGGAATCCAGTACACTGAGCTAATATTTTTTAAGAGGTGTGATGTGGGGATCTAGCTTTTGCACAAAAAGCATGGGATTTTGCATTCTAAAAAAGAACGTG
>JAHZMV010003456.1:0-18302 GCA_027743765.1 Coecobrya sp. COE2
TCATATCGACAATGAAAGAGAGGAGATCTGTGAGAAAGAAGATGGGGTAGTGATGGCGGCACCATCAGTGAAAAAGCGAGGAAGAAGAATAATAATGGTTGGAGGAACACGCCCACTGATGATGACACGCTTATATAGTTAAACTATATGCAAGCTTCCAGTACTACCACACATATTACTCTCTTCTTGGTTTGCTACTGCTTCCAAAATTCCAGATCAAAATATCCGCAGCGACAATTAGACTCAGAAGAGAGGGAAAGTTGGTTGGTAATGAAAGTCATAAAATGGAAAAAGTAGTAGTGGTGGTGGAGGAATGAATGAATAAAGCTTCGGTCTTACTTAAGCCGCCCCTGCCTGTCTGCAAGTATTAGAATAGATCGTAAAGTCCTGAGAAGTTGTTCGTATGTATGCACAGTAATGGCACAATCTATATATACATGCATTCTAGACTCCTTTTTATTTAAATAAACGATAATAAAGGCTTCGCCTTTTGTACATTTTTATTTAGAGGATGATGTCTATTTCGTAATGAATACTGATTTGTATGGGAAAGTTCAGTTGTGAAACTCACAAATTCTTGTAGGTTTATCAAATACCTTTCTTTCCATAGGGTTGCATAAATGATAACCATGCATGTAGAAATAGATAAACGATAAACTCAGCAACTGAAACGCGCATGGGTAAATATCAAGACTCTACAATATTTGCTTGCCAAAAAGAATATCATGTTATAAGACCTTGTCAGCTAGTGTTAAAAGTCAGCTCCTCTGGTCAAAATTCTTCAAAATTCTCATAAAATATGCTCTGCACATTGAAATGTATATCTATATAGAAATAAAAATCCCCGATAAATGACTGTTACTGTATTATAGCAATGTGACCATATATTGTGTAAGTACAGCACGTGCCTTTCTAGTTTACTATTTCTGGTTTATTGTTGCACTAGACGCTTCGTTTTACCTTAGCATTCATGATTTGACTTTGGCACGTTGCACAGCTTCCCTTCGCCTGTTTGTCGTATAGAAAATTACTTAAATGAATTGGAGAAACTGTCGATATCATAGATAAAATAACATATCAACGGGCGAAACGATGCGGAGCAGATTTAGCATGAGCTGACCAATTTAAATTTCAAGTGTCAAGTCAATTCAACTTGGTAAATAATAGGATTCTATTTGTAACAATTCGAAGTGGAAACTTGCAGAATGCTATTTATAACTTTGTGGAAATGCAAACTATTGACTTTAGTGTAGAAATTCTTTATTTACACAACTAATCACGGGAAACAGTTGCAGTTTAGTCTCAATGCAAACCATTTTAAAAAGTTTCACAACTATGTACGAAGTAGAAAGGTCAACACAAATGATAACGATGCTTTGTCTCTGTGTGAATATGAATGAAAGTAATCTGGAAAGGAGTTTATGAGTAGGAAATTTGAATTCAAAAGATAGTGTGCTTCCACCGAATTGAAACAAGTAAAACACTTGAGTGATAATCGGTCAAAAGAAAACAATAGAAGGGCTGCAAATGAAGAGTATTGTTAGTGAAAGCAGTGAACTGTCTCTACACGCTGGGAAGAGATATCAGCTTGAAACTCATGAAACCATACCATGTATATGCAACTAGACCCCGCTAAAATTGAAAAGAAAATCGTATCCATTTCACTATGAAAATGATGAATGCGTATTTTCATACGTGCGTGCACATATACTTACATGCACAAACAATACATGAATGGTATAATGGAAGCCGGCATTTAAAGCTTCAAAGTGTTACACATGAACAACTGAATTTGTTATGCTGCAACTTTCACTAGCACAATGTGCAGCTTTACAAAATTTGTTCATTGAGTGCAGTAAATACAAGTTCATTTGAAAATTGACAAGTAACCAGAATCTAGTTTCTAAACTCCATTACTTATTCTAACATTCAGTAAAAAAGTAGAACTGGTAAGAATGTGGTAGTTGGGGCATCTTAAGATCATGCATTTTGTAATCTTCTTCCCTTTTCATCTTCATAGTGCATATCCAAAAGTGAAAGAAATGTGCATTTTAATATAATTTAATTCATGCTGAACTGACGAAATTATACTCACGCAATTAACCATGTAGAAACAACTGTTCCCGTAATACGCTAGATAAATGCTGTAGGGACAAAATGTAAAGTCATCCTTCTCGACTAGTTCCTGTTTTGATACGCCTATGCACACATTATAGAATAAATATTGTTACATATGAGGAATTGGACGGAACAAATGCCAGTATTGTGGATCAAGGAGGTGATGATAGTGTCCAAGTGGTAGTGTGGAATGAAGTGAACAACAAGAAGCACCGGATTGCTTACATGAGTCCGGGAAAGAAACTCAAGCTTTCCTAGCATCCTCACTCCACACAGGATGCCTTTCCTACTCAACTAACAACTTAGGTTGGTTCATAGCTGCAGGACTATCGAGCGAAACCAAGTGCGTAATGGTTGTGTCCTTCTTTAGAAAATGAATAGAGACGAAAGGAAGAGCTATTCGTGAAGGATAAAAATTTCTAGTAATAATGGTCGAAAGCTTATAAAGACAAAATTGGTTAATCCAGAAATCGGGAAAGTACTTTTGTATATAATATTTGAACTAGCCAAATTGTAAAGAAGGCAACTTAAGAGGGAGTTTCTTCACTCGAGTAGAGAAGGACGAGGTAGATAACACTACACAAACTGCCAAGATTTTTCGTGCTTTGTGGAACGACCATGAAACAAGTTTCACAAGAAAACGGACAGCCCCAGCAATTTCTGGTCTTCGTTAAAATGAAATTTTCTTATGGAAATTCTATAAGTAAAGATACCACTAGAGAGGCCTTTACATATTTTTGCCACGTGGCTGCTCAACTTTCCTTTTCAAGGATATCGAATAGACTTAAATTATTTCCGACCAGGAACTTATGGCTAGCCAAACACGTACCAAAAAGACGTAGTTTGCATTATAAAGGACATTTTGGAGCAGTAACTGTCAATATTGCAACAATATGTAGTTGCTCATTTATTTCTACGTTTTCAAGATCAACACTGACGCATGAAGGCTAAAAATACACAAGAATAAAAAATATTCTGAAAACCATACGTAGGAGACTAGTTATGATACGCTTCATAAAGTTTTGTGTTCAAATTATACATTATAATGGACTGATTATCAAATCTTTGGTTAATTATTATAGCCCATCAAAGGCAGTGTATAATGATAACATTCTTGTTCTGTTCTAGACTAGCCTGGTAAATTCGACTTTTGTTAGCAAAACCCAAAGATTCAACAAACAGATTAAAGGTAAATCTTGGCATGGGTTTCCTGATTTCTAAAGATCTCCTTTGGATGATATGATCCTGTTAAAACTACTAGAATATTTACCTGCCTATTCATTCATTCAAATTAAAGTAATTGAAGTGACTAAACCCTAATATCCTCTTTAATTTTACAGAGACGAGACAGACAATAATGCAGTTTTAGGTATGCCATGAATATAATGGGCTGGTTCCATGTTTTCCAATCTCTTGAGCGTCTTCCATAAAAAGTTATAGCAGAATACTAGGAAAATTAGTATGCATACCCACGATAGTACCTATACGCTATTGAATGACTTTCCAGGGGACACTTTCACTTTCCTTCTCAGCAATTCGATAGTCATTCATGTGGTTCTTCCTAAAAAGGATAATAGCAAAAAAGTAAAACGATAATAGTGCATCGCGTATAATTTTTTGATCCTATTACAACTCCTCCCGACAGTTCCACAATGGTGGGAAGAGATTTAATACGGTTTATTTACTTTCAGTTACGGCTTATAAAAGCTATTTAGTATTTGTATTGCATTTGGGATGATGGGTTTGATGAAAAAAGGAAGGAGGAGCGGAATAATGGGCAAATTGGTCTTATAAAGAAAAGTGCCTATTACCTATATCATATAATGACATAAAGGAGATATAACATCTGAACTCTAAACGCATATTTATACCACTACAGTTAGATGCAATGAAGAAAGAAAAGCTTATGCTTGGTTTGGACTAGCTTCTCAAGCTTTGGCTCTTATTAGCTTGTTTGTAGTTAAATGATGCTTACATATTTGGTCGAGTGAAAATAACGTGTAACAAGTGCATCATTAGTAAGATGTGAAATGCTATTAATAGTAACGAGTGCGGTTTTGATTACGATACATTCAATTGACATTTGGGAGCTTGTGCGTTTACATTTCAATAAAGAAAGCCACATTTATGACTTTTAACAGCAATTGTAGGAATATGGTAAAAAGATTTTCTGAATTTTGCTCGATTTTAGAGATTTTTTTAACTTTCCGTTAAGCGTTATACCACTTGATTATCCGATTGTTGTTGCAAAAATCTTTCAAATTTTCAAATTATGGATGTAAAAATAAAATAAAATGTAATAAAAATAATAACCTTTTTTCGAAGCGTGAAATGAATCACCAGTAGGCAATCGCTCCCAATGTGCATTCAATCTAGATCTTGTCATAATCTGCTCTGTGTTCACCCTGTCCACTGCGTGCCTGAATGCAATTTCTTCATAACGGTCCTCAATGTCAAAAAGCCCACCTACAACAGTACAAAGGAGACAACATTATCACCCAGAAAAGAACATAACTTAGTTGTATTTAAAATGGCAAGATAAAATGCAAGAGGATCGACTAAATAGAGCCATTGTGTTTATATTACGCTGTTGTGTCATGATGGTATTTTAAGTTAATAAATATCTTATTTACAATTAGTATGCTGCAAACCAAACATTCAACTGCATTCCACGTTTCCTCGAAAAAACATGATATGTGAAAAATAAAAGTTTACTCAATCTTCTATTTTATTGATGCTTTTCCTGCAATGCATTTGATTTTCCATTCTCTGTTGTATGTCGCACAGGGTGAACATAGAAAAAATACTGCTTTATTCCAAAGTGACAGTGTGGTATAGTATTCAAGTGAAAATATTATTGTGCATTTTTGTACCGAGGCCGGTATAAGGTGTACACAAAGCAATGCAACTATATTTAAGCGTAAGTTACCTTAAGCTAGTAAAATAAAGAAAAGACTAATAGTTTTTCCTTTTGCAATTGAATTCCTTCTTTTTTCATCTAAAAAGTCAGAATAGACGCTAAGCTCTTTATTGCCCTCATCTCAAGCCCATTTTTCTTGTAATCCTCTTCAATATCTCAACTTCAGAATCAGATATTGCCACCTTCGCTCTCACGCTTAGCAGTACACAACAAAGTATTTCGGCCATGATACGGCTCGAGAAGGACGGGAAAAAATGGCTGATAGAAAAATTAAATGTTTTTACCACTTCAGCATATTGATTGTATGAGTATGAAGAAACTTTTCTTGTAGTAACCCGTTCCTAATATATAAGAATTTTTTGCTAGCCAGTGAATGCAGTACTTCACCTATAGTAAAGTGTTTCTCTAGTTAGTTTTGCTAGTATGTACAGTTTTGTTTTTTTGTTAAAGTTATAACATTTTTGGGTTAGCTTTGAGCACGAGTATTAATATAAAATGTATAATATTATTGTTCATATAACACACGATGAAGCTTGCTTGGGCTCAAAGACCTGTTTTGTTCTGCTGTAAAAGCAATCATCAGAGCACAAAAAGCGAGCAAACATCGTCTGCTGCTGTGTGACCTGTACAAGAATCCTCGTGTTCACTTTCTTGATTTATCACGACAGAAATAAATCCTCTCAAACAAAGAAACCCAGCGTGAAGCTTCCGGAGATGAATGCTTGAAATTCGTTCTGCTGCTATTGCAGAGAGGTGAGCCATAATAATCGGTTTGGTACACAATAAAGTGAAAGTAAAACCATGTGTTTCCTGGCTTTATGACAGCTGGCTTTTCTTTCTTCACATTTGTCTTCTCAGCCACACAGTGGCAATGTAAAGAGCTGCAGCACTTCCTACTTTTACTGCCAGCAATCACAAAATGAAAATAAGATGATCCATGGCATGGATTCCTTGCGCCTTACGCACAATCATAATGTATTTTTTACTATTCCCGTCTCATTATGAAGTATAACATCTATCACCGCTAGCTTTTATTGATGTTCTTTTCCTTTTATTACCTTATATCAAGTTTTATTAAGAGAAAATTCATCATCAGCATAAATGTGCTCGAAAAATAATGGCTGGTAACCAATTTTTATTTTATTGTCTAATCATCATCATTAAGGCATTCATTATTATTACAGCTTTTATACTTTTACAGCCTATATTGAACTTTTTTGGAGTTCCCGTTTAGGACGACGATGACAGGAGATCCTTAAAAATAATTAATTTCAGAAAATATGGTGCGCTTTCCTAAGGTTCATTTCTCCAAGAATAAAAGACAGATCCACTAATAGAAAGGAACGGATAAGATAAATCGTATAGAAAATGTCAGCAAAGGGAAATCCAAATTACCTCAAGGCTTCGTTCCCCATTCGTCAATCTACAAGTTGCACTAATGGGGTACCACAAATACATAGTGAAGTAAAGCAATCTCTACACAACCCTTTTAAGTTGTGCGAATACCAAGGTAGTGATTTATAATTTGTTGTTAAATTAATGGCTGGTCCTCCTCCTCCTGGTGTCGCAGGGGAGTTGGCAACTTGGCTGAAGGTGACAAAATGTGACTTACAAATTATTTGTGGAAGAATAAGGAAGGCAACTCTGTGAAATGGGTGGGACGTGGTTATATCATCATGTCCTCCCTCGTGAACAACCACTGCCCGGATTTTAGCAAGTAATATAATTCCAAATATAGCTGCTATACACACAGTTGACAAAGTATTTGTACTCTCAAGTCCCCACATCATATTTTTTATATAAACATACAAAATAAAAATAGAAAGTAGGGTACTAGTAATGACGAGTATTTTGTAAATGTGCGTAGTACAGATTATTCCAACATCCAAACAACCGTCATACAACCCAAAGAATAAAACTAGTTAGTCCCCACACTCCACATAATAATATTTATAGGGACATATATATTCATATATTATCTTGCTTCATATACCTATATCGCCTACACTCAACAAACAATTTTGTTATAGGCTAGCTAGTTAGTCCTTCTTTCTTCAAGTCAAAGCAAGGCAAAAGGCTGATGATTCAAGTTGCACCATTTGAGCATTAGCAAGGATGTGACTTGACTTAAATAACTGTGCATTCAGTTGTGTCCCTATTTTAGTCATGTGTAGTCCTTGTTGTAGTAATTCTTCTTACTGTTGAAGGTTCTCTAGATCCGACATGTTCGCATGGTAAGTGCAAGACTTTTTGTTACGGGGAAAGCCAAACAAGATACATCCACACAACAACTTATACTACTGCTGCTCCGAGTGTTGTTGGCACAAAAGTATGGTGATCGAGGCGTTGGTACAACACAAGACATCATATCAACTTTTCAACATTTTCTCAAGAGACGAGAATCTCAAAGGAGTCTGGAAAGTTTTTAAAATTAGTTGTGTTCAACTGCTCAATTGAGATGGATGAATGTTTCCCTCGCTCATGGTAGAACACATTCATTTATATAGATGCTCATGCCGTTTTGACTCATTGTGAAAGTACATTGCTATAACTCAGTACTTTCTCCACGTTGACGTACCACCCACTTTTTGTCAAGCTTTTAGGTATTACAACAATTCTGTTTCGTTACTCCTGTGCTTAGTGAAAGCACTAACTGTCGTGTATACGCTAGATTCTATTTGGCACCATGAAAATGAATACAGGGAAACAAGTACGAGCTAATGACTATTGCAACTTGCGCGATGATTTTGATGAACTCTGTTTTATCTAGAAAGTACTAGTTTGAAAGTTCACTGACTGGCAGAAAGAAAATACATCCAGAGATAAGCCAATGTCCTGTCATGAGTATTATTTTACAAGTCAGCAAATTTATGATTCTCAAAGAATATTATTCATTCCAATGGTGGCGTATCAATATTCTGGTAATGCCACAATTCAGAGATTTCCTGACTGTACATGAATGTGAAGAACGCTGTAACCTGAACTTAGAAGAAATCCATAGATTCTGTTGGGGAGGCCAATTTATATGTCAGAGATGGGCGAATGCAATAATCGATGACAAGTTCGAGTGCTTGGTGACATTATACATTAGATATATAACTATAATATGTAACCTATCGTACGTGTGTGTATACCTAGAGTATTTAGGGGTGGACATTCCACGTACTTTTGTGCGTGTGTATGCACAAACCATTCACTTTTCGTCAACAGATTTGTTGCGCCGGAATCTTTTAACATCTAGCCTTGAGGGATATCCCAGAAAAGATAAAAAGCTGTCAGTAACTAATCGATTTTTTGGAAATCTTTGAACCTAAAATGACGCGACAATCTGAATCCTCTTCTGAATCTGAAGGGATTTGTCATTATTTTCTTTCTTTTTTCATAACATTCATGCCAGAAATTTTGAGCAAATGTATTCTGGCAAAAAATTGTACTAACAATGGTATTTCTAACTAACTAACTTTCTACATATTTCTACACTACAATTGTGTAGAAATAGCAGCCATAAAGACACATTTATGACGACTTTGTTTACATTTTTTTACAAGTTGCAAAAATGAATTTACAACTCAACTAGGTAGTTAACTGTAACCCACATTGTTCATTGTTTCGCACTCGTAAATATTTCATCTGGAATTCTAGAGTGAATATACAAATGTACTTTCACCATTTATAAATAAATATGAAGTCCACCGTCAACTTTTGTATCTATATATCTTTCCACAGGCATGAACCATGTTATGAATTTTACTAACCACTTTGTATATAAGTGTGGAATGTTTTTCATAGTTCCAGAATCCAAATTCTTAGCGACATTTAACGGTAGAACCCATGGGACAATTTCAAAAACTAGGTACATTTGTATATAGGTACATGGCAATACTTTTTACAGCCTCGTGGCCTCATGTACACGTCACGGGATTTATCAAGAAATGTAAGCGTCTACTCAAACCATAAACAAAGCAAAATGGAAAAAAAGTAAATTGTGTCATGATTACAGGACAATAGACCAACCGACCAGTAAAAAATTGTATACTTTACTGCGTCACTTGTATAAAAGGCTGTGCAATATGTGTGATAAATAGGAACAACAAAACAACGATAGTAAACTGATAACAAAACCCTCTTCTGGTCTGCACAGACCGACCGACCGAATTCTGTCATGCATTCCAAATATACCTACAGTCATGCTTACACATTTTCAAGCTGTGAACATTGCCACCACCATACCAACGTCACCAAACACCGCAGTAATAACGTTGAACGTTTTCTAGCCTAAAGTGTGTTCTATGTGAGCGCACATTTTGTGCAAGCAAACATCCTATACCACCCTCGGATGCTGGCTGCAGAATGTAGTATTAATTCATGCTTTCCTTCCGGTTCAATACACCAACTAAATTTATATTACATCTTGTGTAACTATATACACGCAAGAATTCACCAATAAATGCCCCAAAGTACACATCCACTACACGACGTAAATATAGTAAGCGTACAATTATCGTCTTGGTAGAATTCTCTCATCGTCTGCAACTTTATAAAAGTTCATGGTCTAAATTATCTAATGTGTATGGCCGTCAGTGAAAGGGAAATTAGGAAAACGGAAACTGTACTCATTGTCGTCCCGCGCTTAGGACACCATGTACTTGGTCATGTCATGAACTAGAGATTAGAATAGAAATGTATTTTATGCACATTCCAGGCGTTACGAAACAGAGTGTAACATAAGAGAAGAGGGGATGCTTTTACGTAGTTTTTCTCTTTGCAAGGTTCATTGGTCTCTTACTTTACAAAGACAGTTTTCTGCTTCCCTGCAAGTATAATATGCAGCCCGGGAGGTTTTACGTTAGTGATAATAAATAGGTAGCTTCATCTTTTCTCTATCAACTGCATGCTTCCAACCCTACGGGTCTTATTGCATTGGAGATGGGTGCCATGCGTATTTTTCCTAAAACACAAGAAAGAGAAATAGAGATAAAAGCTTGTCTATAACTCCAAAGATTCTGCAGGGCAATGGAAAATGGAAGAAAATGGACAAACACACCGGACCAACGGGATGTTGCAGTCTTAAAGTATCCCTTGTATTATAATGTAATACAAAATAGATTAGGCACAGTGCTATCTAAATGTGATCATATGAATCAAACGGTCTGACAGGTTCCCCGAAACTTTTAAACAATAGTAATTGCATGGCAAAGTAGGGTGCATTTAAAATTCCAAAGAAAATATGCCACTTTTCACAATGTTTTTACAAACTAAATACCGTTAATTAGGAGCTTAAGCATCATTATATGCTCATGATGTGGTTCTTTGAGATGTATACAAGTCAAGTCAAGAAAAACAAAACATTTCAATTATTTTCCTATTTCAACCTTTTATTTGCCACATTGCATTGCATTGCAACTCCAAAAGTTATCGTGGTTCCCACCAGAACTTTTTTGTTTAACTAAGCTTACCGCAATGAGTGAAGGAATTCAATGAAGCTGATGATGACCATAATTTGTTTTGAAGTTAAGCTCCCTACTTAGCTGCATGCTTTCCGGTATCTGCGTAACCCATCATCCTTTTTCTTTGAACTGAGAATGAAAGTTAGGTTCGATGATTTCTTTCAACTTCATTGTTCTACTTGAATGTTTGTAGAAACGTGTATATTATGTTTGAACAACAAACAACAGACATAACCACCATAACACCACTCTCGTTTCATTTTGGTTTAACCATATCATTGAAGTGTGCACTAATGCGTGGGTGGTGGGAAAGGTGATGGTGGTAAAATCGTGGTTGCTTTCTGTTTATCTGGCGGTGAGCTATTTTACAGAGAAAGTGAAAACATTCTCTTAGCTTGAAGTGTTATGGTGCATGATTGTATTGTGTTACCAAAGCCGTGGACCTGAGGCTAGTAAAGTAATAGTTCCTTACATGCTTAACAATTATTATATATAATGATAATTCTTTAAAGAAAAACAAATGCGTTTTATTGGTGGTGAATTAAAATGTGTACATTGTAGCTACTGCATGGCACAACCATTCATAAGCAAACTTTTAGACTAATCGTGAAAATTGGTGTTCTGAAGCCAAGTGTTTACGGGCATTTGAGCGTTAATGTAGGCGTATATTAATTATACCAACATTTTCGAGGGTCATTAGATGAACGTTAATATCAGACTGCTGATGGATTCAAGCTAGATTTATAATGTTACCCGGATCGGATGTAAAATTTAGACTTCAGTTTGCCCCCAAGTTGAATGTAGTACAACTGAACCCTGGAATGCAATCAACAACAAGAACGGTATGCACGCACTCCACCCACCCATTGAACAACATTGTACAACATGGTAATGAATATACCTACTCCAGCAGTACAGAGAGCCTTGCTTTGTTTTTCCATATCGCCACTGCTACAGAAGGAACAAATTTCGGTTCTTTGTTCTCTTTAGGCCAAAATCTTGAGAAAAACTTTCTCAGAACAAATGATTTTAAAAATTCTATTACCCAGTCTTATTTTTTTCAGTTGGTAACGAACAGAAAATGTAAAACGAGCTCAAGAATAATGAATGAGTAAAGTTAAATTTAATTTAGCGACAAGTAAGTTTTATCAATTCACCCCATCTCGTCCATCGAATTTATTTTTCTTTCACCCAACGTCCTATCAACTTTGTTAACCGCTCTATCTTTTATAAAACACACAAAAATAAGATTTTTATCGCCTAAGTTTTCTTTTATGTAAATGAGTTCACAAATAAAAGAAGTATACACATATAGGTATAAAAACCAAACCATTTCAACAAGCAATGAAGAACATATAAAACTATTTTTAGAATTCTTTGGGGCATTAACGCGCAGAAAATGTACATGCGTAGTTTTTTCTTCCTTGCCGATTAATGCCGTCATCATCTGAATTTTCGAATTAACTCTTACGTTTTATAGTGATCTCCTTAAGACTTTTTCAAAATATGATATTGGATGTTTCCGGTATTCCATTCTATTGCTCAGAAAGATGCATGATACCACCTCCGGAGTTTCTCCTCGTTCCATGAAATAATCAACACTGCTGGAAAGCTGGGATAGAAAAATGGAAGAGAGAGCAATAAAAATGCTATGCAGTTTGGTCGTCTTCATAAAACGGAAAAATACTTCGTTACATATATTTTTGTATTTTCAATGTAACATGTTACACACATCAGAAAAATACATGTTCACAATGAGAATTTGTAAATCGCAAAAAAAACCTCTTTTGTTGTGAGTTGTGCTCTTATTCACTCTTGGAGAAAACATAAAAGGGTCAGTCTAGTGTTAACAATTTGTCTGAAAGCGAGAAGAGCTTCGTAAAACACATACATAAAAGAAAAGTGGCAATTGAAATCAAGCCTCTCAGTATTCTGTTGTATGAATGAATGTGACGTATTCGTAGAATTCGGGTGAAGACAAATGAATTTTTCTCGGCATTTCTCTCGCTCCACAGAATGAATTCATCATGTACGTACATTAAATATGTACATAAACTGTTGAGTCTGTCTGTCTATCCTATCGTCTGGCAGTTGAACGTACTACGTTCCTAGATATGAGAATAAGATCGCACGTGTTGGACTCCAAGTATACGCATACAGATCGTGGAAAAATATTATGAAAACTAATTTTTCAGAGAGCTTGGCTAGATTCGTTTTGTACATACAATAAATATGTGTTTCAGCTTTCTTTATTAACCTTTTTCACGGAATAAAAAACTGTAGTCATATATTAATGGTATATCGTACGAATACAATTTTCAGTTTGCCAAGTTTTACTTGTTTGCAGGAGAAGCCGGCATCCATTTTATTTATTCAAGTTAATTTGTATTAGTTACACTTTTTAAACCTTTCGGAAATTCAATGTAAGGTGATGATTTTTTTTAAAAACTTTATGTGCATGCCATATTATACAGCACACATCCAGCATCTGCCCAAAAATAGCTCACCCATTATGTATGTATAGAAAGAATATATGATGAAAAGAACTCCTTTAAAAGCTACTTTAATTTTTATAAAAAATATTCAGTTTAATGCATAATTAGACAGCTCATATAATGAGTGAACTTTCTTATTTTTAAAGCATGTTTTTAAATTATATTTAATTGGGTCTTTTACATTCACCCACCTTGGGTAGAACAACATTAGTCCTTATTAACGCACTTTTTAATTGATGTTATATGCACAAAAAATATTGTAAATATTGCACGAATAAGTCGTAAGCGAATACTGATTGTAAGTGATGCAAAAACGCTTGACCACGACCTGTCGACTACTATTACTATTATAATATGAATGCAATCTTGATTATTGGCTAAATTTCATTTTATAAATGCAGCCAAATATAAGAAGTATATCAAAGGAACAGAAGAACAGGAATAAGTAAGAACTAAAGTTCATTGACGAATACCTCATTCATTTCTTTTGAAATTTAAATAAAAATATGTGGCTATTTTTACATTTCCCATAATTTTCTCTCCATTTAATTTTATCTGCTTCTTACATTTAGCCATTTAGTCCAGTTATACAAACTACGTTTTAATGGAAACGACGCAGTAGAGTGCGTATTATATTGCTTAATATGCTGAATATTGCGCCTTCCGGGTCAAGCTTGTAGATCATTGAACAGATTACAGAACATGGAGAGTCAGAGGGACTCACAGACAGACAGGGCACAACCAAAATCGGCTTTATACTATTCCTTCCTTATATGGTATCGCATACGGAAATCGTAACATTCAATCTCAGGATATGGTCCAGGAGCTCACTATTTATAAATTCAATTTCAAACTAAATTCCCCGGCATCACTTCATTGAACGTCTGCGAGATTTGAAGCTACTCTAATCTCATATTATAGTACTTGTCCAGTACTTTGTAATGCATTCACTGTCATTGCTCATTGCATATGCTTATATTCGGCTCAACGACCCTAAATGTGCTGATGTTACAAGCTTCATTCACCAACGTTTTCCCATAAAATGTTTGCATGCATGGCTAACAATAGTCCATTATGGTGATGGCCGATACAACAACTACCAACTACAGCAATAATGGCAGCATAATGTGGAAAATGAAAAGTTCAGCATCACTGGAAGCCATATAATGCACCTATTTTTAAGTAAATATCCCGGAATGTACATGTTTATTAATGTGTTCAGTTCACATAAAAACAAGCCATAGACATATAATATGTGTAATATGCTATGCAGTCATGCACGTTCGCTTTCACTACCACACAATCACATCACATAATAAATAGTATGCATACATACATAGACCAGCATAGTTGTCGGCAGGACAAAGACTAATACGGTGGAAATCAGCAATTTTATTATAACCGATAATGTTGTATTCATGCTGTTCATTTATGACTGCACTTTCACAGTCCAAATTTCAAAACCTAGACTGCACTTGTAGGCCTGGAGAATGTATAGAGCCTTTTCGCATGGGTACTTTCCCTTTCCCATGTTGTTTTCTAGAATGATCATTATATTATCTTGATAATGCCAGAAAGGCATTTACGGAACGCATATATTTGAAAGGCCGTTTTTTCTGCCTGAACAACCTTTGCAATGGTGGCTATTTGTAGTTTACCATTGAATTGTTTTTACTATTGGTTTATATAGTCAAATGAGATTTTCTCGAGTTGAATAACTTTTTGGGGTGAAGTAATTCTACTAGACGTATGAAGTGTAAGTTGTAAGTCTTTGTAACACAAATTAATCTCCAAATAAACTCCGTATCTCAAATTGTTGATTAGCGCGCAGCATTTCAAAGTGGAAAACATGACTCAACGGAAGGAACAGAATTAGACATCAGGATTAAACATAACGCGACAGAACAGCTAAATCCCAGGAAGTCGCTACTTCTTTCCTCAGCTCGCGCAGTCATGTCATAGTCATAATTATTGTGACTGTTATAAAGCCTTTACAACTCATTTGGAACCGTAAGATATGAAAATTGGGTAAGCACTATTTGAATAAGTGGGTCATTAGAATTTAGAATCAGACAAGAAGCAATAAGCAACTCAGTGTGTGAAAGTTGTCTCCTGGAACAGACTAACAATTAGGAATGTATGTGTGCTAAATGGTATGGAGTGTGCAGACCTGGCAGAAGACTTGTAGAATAGCGACTGTTAAGTGAAAGTAACGTAACTGTAGCAGTAATTCTTGCTGTAATAACAATAATAATAGTAAAAAGTGGACTAGTAGTGGTAAAGAATGGTTGTTTTGATATGATGCGTCATCATTACCATCATCATGCTGTATGCCCACCACTGTGTCTGTCTCCGTTGCTCTGTGTTTATACAGATGAGCTCCTTCCTTAGTGCTGAGTGGAGGTATTTAAAGTGGCAATGAAATGCAGAGAGAGAATGGAGCATAAAACCCATTGCGAATATATGAGTGCTCATTTAAATGCTCACGCAAACTCAATAATATTTATAAGCATAGCTGTATGCTCACTTGAATATGTGTTCGTTTAACACATCGCCAATGTTTTGTTTTTACACTCATATAAATGATAACATAAACATCATAACATTCCTCCATAGTTTTAGCGGCTTCTCTCTCAAAGTTTGCACGAATGATGCTCTTTGCGGTAAGTACGTGTATGTCGTAGTAAGCAGTAAGTACACTTATCCTGCTCTGTCTATAGTATAAAGTCCAAAATTGCTGAGACTGAGAGAATAAACAAAGCATTTTCTCATGATTATACTAAGGATCTTTAGCTCTTACCCAAAAGATGCACATTTATCCACCCATTTTCAGCAGGGCGATTACCAAAGGAATGCGTCCTGAGCAAAAGATTATTAAAATGCTCTACTTGAGAGTCACAATGGCTCCTTATTTTGACCGTCCTCACGGTCGTCGCTTTGGCCATCAACTTGAGCATCCTTTTTGAAACTATGCCTTTTCGCGGAATGCTTACCAGTAACTGGAAGAATGACAAGTGCGAACACACATCTTTTGCAGAAGAGATGTATGTAGCTTACCAACGGAGATTTCTATTAGGCTTAGTTTTAGACATCCGGGCCCCTGAATATCTGAGTCTGCTGGGAAATTCTAAAACTAGTTTCATTCAACCCGTTACTATTACCAATTAAATTGGAGTAAAACTCAGCCATTTTCACGGAATCTGGAGTACATATATACTCGACCT
This sequence comes from Coecobrya sp. COE2, assembly GCA_027743765.1. Classification (NCBI taxonomy): domain Eukaryota; kingdom Metazoa; phylum Arthropoda; class Collembola; order Entomobryomorpha; family Entomobryidae; genus Coecobrya; species Coecobrya sp. COE2. Next base: position 16,205 of record JAHZMV010003456.1, read on the forward strand.
GGAAAGGAAAGGTGCTGATTGTTGAAAACCAACTATGCAACTTAGTAAAAATTTCATGTTAGACTATAGTGGTAGAATCTACTACGTGAAATTAGATCATGAAATAATTTGGATATATAGCACCATTTAAGGCTTATGTCCATAGTTCCGTTTCCAATCCGCTTTCTTCAAATAGATTTCACTTGGTTTAACAAAAAATCACGTTTGTGACAAAAAACCTCATATAACGAATGTTGGATGCGCACATTTTATAAGTTTTCATTCGCCATCGTCATTTGAAAATCGTTCTCTTATTTTGTGGGCCAACACATGAATAAGCAAAGCTGTAGAAATCGTGTTCGAGATTGAGATGATGGTGGACCACTCCGTCAGACGCAAAGCGGTGCATGTATCCTAGCACATATATAAATGTCTACACTTTTTAGTGACCACATAGTACAGAGTGAAAGCTGATGTAGACACGAAAAGCTAACATATGACCCAAAGTTAACGAACCATAATGATTACGATGAGGACGACTTGACCCTACAAAACCGGTAAATACATGTTATAGAATTTTACATAAGGAATACCTACGTAATTATAAGTAGCCAACAGAAATTGCACTGCTCTGTTGCTGCTGCTCTAATGAGTTAATCTCCTTTTTCTTATTTGCTACCACTCGTCACTTCTTTCTACCATGCAAACCGGATGGACTCCCACAAGCAAAGCCAAAACTCAAGCAGAAGAGCACTTACCCGGAAACTTACACAAAATCCATGAATTCATTCATTATTCACTATGAACTAGCGACGTCTTGTTAATGAAAGGGAAAGGACTGGTTCTGGTTGAAAAGGTCCAGGAATAATGTACTACTCTAGTAAACTGAAACATCGTATATTATGCATTCACCACCGCGGTAGTCACTACCTCGATATTATGGTTCCAAGTTTCGGGAGTGATGAAGTAAAGATTGCCGAATTCTCACATTATTTTCGTACATATGAAACTTTACCCTACTTCCAACATACATTACACTCGACTCGATATATGTATCATTATACCATTGGAGCTGGGGAAAAAAGAATATGAAAATTTTCTACTTTTAGAATTCCGACTGTTTCTAGGTATGTGCATACTATTCCATTATTTCTTTTCGGATCTTTAATACCACCCATTTCTCCTTACAATCCAAATGTTATACACGTGAAAACGTTGCCACTTTTTTTTGTGCTGGTGTGAAGTGGCCGGTTGTGAGTGTCGGGTGTCTACTTTCTCCTTATGCATTTTGAACAGCTCGTACCAGCTAAACGATAAAATATGATGCATTTATTCAGAAGAGGTGTTACACAACCCAAAAATATCAGAAGCACGGTCTGGGTAGAATTTGATCCCATTTCTCTCCGTTCGTTCACCATGTCCCAAAGTAACGGACGCTTGTATCCATCATGTCCCGTGCCTTTAAAGCCAAACCAAAGAGATATGCTGATGATGATGTAACTAAAAGTGCGACAGAGAATGACTGAATACGACACGTTTGTCCTAGGGATTCTCTGGACGTTTTTTATAAGAAACGAGCGATGATAACTTTTTATGCCTTTTTACCTATACGTAAATACGTTGCCAAACACAGTCTTCTTTTTCGATCACAGGGGATATTACTGACAATTTTTTCCCGAATTTTTAGTCAAATTCCCACAACATATGGATCATGTCTGTATGCCGTTGTAAATGCAACATGAATGAGAAAGTTATGAAAAGGAGGAGAAGAAGAAAAGCACCAGTTAGATGGGCAAACTGATTCCCATTCCCAATCCTTCTTTCTGTTCTTCCTACACAAGTGCACTTCATCAAAGACTGAAAGAGGGGTAGTGTCGTCATCGTAAAGTGTGATACACGCAACAGCTTCAAATGCAGGAAGTGCCATCACTACCACCAACCGAAGCTGCGTAAGACGTGCATACCCCTTGAGTGCTAGTTTTAATGGATATATTGTAAAAAAAAAATAGAATAGAACCGAAGAAGGTTGAAGAAAGTTTAGTGAGTGCAGAAAAGTACGATAAGGGAATCACAATGTACATAGTAACAATGTATTATATACAACATAAATAATAGGAAG
>JAHZMV010003458.1:0-22569 GCA_027743765.1 Coecobrya sp. COE2
CAAACGCCACTTCATGACGATACCGAGGCAGGGGCTCAGAAGGTTGATCTCCTTTACAAGCGTAAATTAGCTCCCATTCTTTCGTAATTAAATTAAGTCTATGTATGTCCATCGTAAATTCAAATCCAGTGGTACCACCAATCACATATAAATGTCGTCGCTTCTCGTCAAGGATAAGAGCTTGTCCATACTGAGGATCTGGAGGTTCTCCAGTTGTGCAGACTTCTTCCCACTTCAAACTTCTCAAATCACATCTAGTAAGCTTATTCGAAGTGGATTCTCCAAACGTCACCCCTGTGCCTCCGAACACGTGCAGATGATTTCCATAAAGCACCGCACAATGCGATGCCAATTCTTCTGGAGCAGTTCCAGTTGTAGGCAACAGTTTCCATCTTCCCTCTGCCACATTAAAACACCACAGCTCTTCAAATAATCGGTGCTGGTTTTCCTCCCGATCTGTTTTTAAATAGCCTCCAAACGAATACAAATTTCCTGGATCACAGACCGACCTGTGACCACTTCTCGGCTCTGGGCCACGTAAAGAGCATTGTTGGCTTCCTTTAGGTTCTGTATCCACTTCGGTAAAAACCAGGGGCTTAAACAAAAAGTCATTGTTAACAACAGTGTCCATTCCTGTTTTCCGTCTTGCTTTTTTCTTCTTAGATTTAACCGTCGGGCTGTGACGCTTCTAAAGACATAACATTAACATTAAAAAACAAACATTATTGACTTAATTGAACAGTGTAGAAGACTACATGACATGTTCTCTAACATATACATACGATTTTAGCATCCCATTAACTAATCTCGACTTACCATGGACAACGTAATCTGCTAATGCCAATTTCAAGATCATAAACTGCCCACGTCTCCAGTCGTCTTTTACATTTGATCCAGCAGATGTAAAACTCCAACAATTGGAACAGTAACAATCAGTAAATCGGATTTTAATGGCAGGTCACAACTACGGAATGATCTCTAAAGAATTACAAATTAAATGCTAATTATCATATTACAAAATATACACGACAAAATCCGATTAAATCATACACACGACCTACACGAAAGACGGTTTAATTATACTTTACAATTAAAGATATACCTTCCAAAATTTGCAACCTTAATCTTCCATCAAATTTGCAACCTTAAAGAAATAATTTTTGCAAAATAATTAATTACCAATTAAAGTCTTCCACAACATATAACAGATCATATGGTCAGTTAAAACACGTGGAAGGTGGCCAGAACATTTACTTAATTGCACAATTCATAAACCCAAGTTAAAGTTAGATTTTAAACGCAGATGGAAACAGTCTGATGGCTGCTTATCGTCAGCTTTTGCAGAGCAGCCCGCTACATTCTGTACAGATGATCTTTTAATGTGCGCCACGTGATGCATTCATTCAATACGCTACATAAAATGCACGCGTGTGTGTGGTCTCCCCGTCCTTTGTTCTCTCTTTTCGCTTTTATGGCTTGTCTCATTCCACTCGGTTTTTTGGGGTGAAGTGAGAATTCGGATTGGAATTTGGAAGATAAGGTTGCCATTTTTTAGATAAGTGATTCGTCACTTGTGGGATTATCAGAATCTCTGGTTCAGAAATGACATTATAATTAAAAGGACCGATATTGCGTATAATAACGGAATGGAGAAAAGGTATCTAAAATGGTTGAAATTTTTGAGCAACATGTAAAATAAATAGTTGATTGTTGATTATTAGATTTATATAAAATTCGGAGAATTTTTATGTTAATTATACTTCTGTTAACACAGAAATGCTCTAAAACATCAAGAGAACAAGTGTGGATAAATGGCTGTAGTTAATATGCGGTTTATGTGATCAAGCTTCTCATAATTAAGAAATATATATATTTAAGGGCTGTTAATGCGCGTGGTCATAATACCTTTAATCATGTAAGATGGGTTGATAATTATAATTTATAATTATATTTATATGTCAACCTGATGACTCTGATTAATGATAACATGTAAGTTAGATGATAATTGGTTGTTACTGGGTATGAATATATTTACGTAGTNGGCTGTTAATGCGCGTGGTCATAATACCTTTAATCATGTAAGATGGGTTGATAATTATAATTTATAATTATATTTATATGTCAACCTGATGACTCTGATTAATGATAACATGTAAGTTAGATGATAATTGGTTGTTACTGGGTATGAATATATTTACGTAGTTCGTATGACGTACTATTTTGGACTGTGCGAGTATATCAAATCAAGAATCCCCAGAATAAACCACTTCTAACTACATAAGTTAACTAGGTATATGAAGTTCAAGATATTGGTATCACTTTTGTCTCGCATCTTGTCAGTCACTTAAATATGGGCTCTGGGTTAGTTCATTTGTACAAAAAGTGATGAGCTGAAACTTCCATGAATATGAAATAGATTAGTATAAATACCTAGGCAGGTTTGTAATTTCAATGAAAATGTCAAATGTCGCAGTAAAACAATTTGTATCTGACCTATTTGACCAGTTTGCCCATATAAAGATATTATATTTTGCATAATATATTACATTAAGTTTTTATCATGAAGGTTCCAGTTTGTCAGGTTGCAGTTCAAGTTACAAAGAAAAGAAAAATTTGAACTTTGATAACTCATTTCTAAGAACTTAAAATGGGCATAACTTTTTCGAGTAGTTTTCCATAATTTGTAATAATTATCCTTCGGACTTGTATTTAAGAAATGCATTACATGTTTTCAGTCAAACTGGAAGTAGCACAAATCTTTCATTTCTAGCTAAATTCGAGCACTATTTGAGTATGACAGAATAACTAGAAAACAACGAGACAATTATGTATGTGATTAAAAGGGTTGATTTTAATATTGCTACCAGTATGTCGAATAAACGCTTTGTACTAATATTTATTTATGAGTTGCCACGCCATATGGATGGAGACTCTCGCTTCTCGTCAGTTATCATCTTCATAACATCGTTCATAGCTGTATTGATTTAAAACAATGAAATGCAAAATTCAACTAACCAAAAGACACTATGTAAAATATATCCATCGATGGAATTATGAACAGCACCATAATGCCAAACTATAACTAAATTTTAATCCTTTCTACTATGAAGCTAGTAGGTTCTACAGTAATTTTACATACATTAAATTCTTAGAACAGCTCAACAGGTAGAGCCTGTTGCGCTTTTTGCCTAGTGCATTGTTGTAAAGTTTTGTGGTTGTGGCTTCTATGTTTTGTGCGTATTTAAACACAAAAGGCCTGCAGCGACTTGAGCGCATAGGAGTAGTAGTACACAAAGGGGGAGAATTTTTAAATATAACTATTACCTATGCAGGTATATTGAATTAAGACTATATCACACGTTTAGATTGAAGCGAGAGGTGGTAAGTAGGATTAGATCATGTAAAATATATCGAATTGAATGTAGAATACAACGCCACTCTAGCCAGCCTTTCATCTTCTCTCATATTCCTATTATTATTGCCTACCTGTTGAGATATGCGGGGATGTGCTAGCATACTCATGTTCACTTTTTTTGGCTATGTACAATGAATACAAGATGAGATGTGTATGGGGATGAATAGTGCCAGCCAAGTGCCAATATAGTCACTGTGTGCATTGCAATTAGGGTACAAACACAGGTGAGGTAAAGTAAAATACATCTGAAAAGGTGCTGTGTGGTGGAGAATCGTAGTATAGAAGGAAATTATATTCATAAACACCTTAATGTAAATTTCGTAAATTTATTCAAGAGTGTACACAGTACATTCTTCACAGTGGTAGTATTCAAAAGTATGTACATTTTATAATTTTTTTCTTCATCTATATGGTTTTGCTACTGACTCTGCTGTTGCATGTTTGAAAAGTTTGAATTATCACAGTACAATCGTGAGAATTAGCATCCCCTCTTTTCAAACTCCCCATTAATGAGCACACCAATATTATACGATGAGCACTCTGCAGATGTTGAGAACAAATACAAACTCTAATATACGTTCATATATGCATGCTATCATAATAACGGCCACTGTGCGTTGTATTCTTCAATTCAGAAAATTCTAAGATCCTTTTCTATGTTGTAAATTTATTACAATGATTATATTTCAGCTACATTACTAGGTATGTTTTTTGGTTATTTCGTCGAATCGTTTTTGAGTCATCATTAGATTATGTGTATACCTTGTAAGAAGAACCCATAATAGACAGCACTATAACAATAATTATTAATGATACTATGATTTTGCCACAAAAGTCCTCTCACACAAACACACACACACCACATGAAAATGAGAATTTTGCCAGTAGTTCTTGTATAAAGTGTAATGTGCAATCCCTGAAAATTTTTATATACAATACAATATGCTCAGGCTCTACACAAATAATATAGATGTGCATTTTAAATATACTACGATATACTATGTACGTACACGGTACGCACACAAACACTAACTCTGGCAATAATTGTGAAGCTCCCATCATCTCTGGCTTACTCACCCTCTTCAGTTGGTGCATGGTACTGCTGCAACCACCATCATCAAAGCAGCTCTGTTAACGATTCCTTTTTACTGAATGCTGAAAGTAAAGAAGATCATATAACAAATTTTTATATGAATAAATTTTTTTTCTTTGATCAAATATAATTGTGCGGAAGAATCTTCTTGTAAAGCACGTTTGATATTTTGTACTCAGCTCAGTAGTGTAAAGGGCCAATTTTCTTGAGATTATACATTTTTATTCTCTTATTGTCACTTACGTTAAATGGAACTTATTGTCATCTCAAGTGATTTTATTAGCCATTTTCTGTGTCACACTAATTGAGTGCGAAGATCTACTGTCGTAAACAAATAGATTGTTGGTAGATGAACTGAGACGATATATCGCTGTTGTTATATGGAGTTATAAAAGTATCTGCTTTTTATGCAAATTTGACTCGTGTCCTGCACAAAACAACTCATTTTCATTAATAGGACATCCTTCTTCTTGTGTTTTGTTATTTAGTGCATCACGATATATTATTGTCGAGTGAGTGCTGCAGCCAACATCAGAAACCTAAAAAAATTTATCATATAGCACACATAGGTGTATATATGTATGTATAGAGGAATCCTCGTCATATTACAAGAAAAATTATTTAGCTCTTTACTTCCCTTTTTGGCAAAAGGAGGACTTGATTTTTGTTGTGTGTGAGTGCTGAAGAGCGCAGGCATACCGCAGAATTTTTTTATCTTTGCCATATCGTCCGTCGCCAGCTAGTCGTTTGAACGACTTCCGTAATGATGAGGAACAATGGGCTCCTCAAGTGGTCTCTCCACAAGAACAAGAGTGTTGGATCCAATAATGGTAGTGTTTCATTTTTTTCTAATTTATTTGTTGAAATGAAATATATTATACTTTATACATTTTTTAAAGAATATAATTAGTTTCTCAATGAAAAATAACATCAAAGGAAAACGAGAGTGTTTGAAATAATTGTTAACATCAGAGAAGTGTATATAGAGAGGAGAGAGATACAATCTAAATTTTGCTGATTATTTTGATGTACGATTGCATCTTGAAAAAGGAAAAGGAAGCATAAAAGTTTTGAAACGAACAAACTTTCAAATAGAATTTTATTTGGCTTAACCCAATTAGCATAGGTAACTCGCTGAAAAATCCGATTTAGGGTCTCAGGGACAAATCATGGAAAGTTCGCATTAAATTATATGCTCACACTCTGTTCATCCATCATCTACAGCAAGAACATCAAACATCAGATACTCACGTGAGTGAGCTGAACTGCATCAAATTGATACCCTCTCAAGATTACACACCGAACAGGACTCAGTGTCTGTAATCTTGTATGATTTGGCAAAAAGATATTTTTATTTGGTTCATGTTGTAAACTAGGTATAATAGAAAGTTTTTAAACATTTTTTGAATGAGTTTACATTTGTTCCTGGCTAGGAATACTATACTGTGAGAGCTTGTATTTAACTTGCAAATTCAATGCATTGAACAAACACACAAATACCACATTGTTAAAATGACAGGTTAAAAGCTTTATTTAGCTCTTTGATACTATTTCATTCATTAATTCTCTGTACATACCAGAAAAAGGAATGAGGCACACTGTGCAATCTCTATTTTCGCACAGATTTGGACTGTTGACACTGCACAGAGTGCAGATGTTAATGTATAGATTCATTTATTATGTACATTTTGAAGTTTTATAGACCTCGGTTCACCTCTGCAAAAAATTGTCATTCATGATTTACAGATATTGGTTTTCTATTTTCGAGTAATAGTTATAAGTTTGCATGTACAAAGGATTGATTTGGATGATTCACTTTACTCAAAAGGGTGTCTCCGTTAACAAAATGCTGACACAATTTTTTTTAAATATCGTGTAGTAGCAGAAATAAATGTGAAACGAAAATAGAAAAGCTATACATAAAATATGTGAGTCATCAAAGACTAATTTGTTATGACCCTTGCCCACACATACACTTTTTGCTATTGTGCACTCGCTTTTCTTTAATGTTTTGTACTTTGTAATTTCACTGTATACACGCAGAAGAGTGCAGGAGAACGTGAACTTGCAAGAATTATATGTACATAGGTAATATATACGATTTGTCACCAGCAAATACATTCGTCTTAAGGTTCACCTTGAGTTTCTAAATCTTTCAAATAATAGGAAAGGAAAATATGCTCATTTCAGGTATTCATTATTATCTGTTCAAAGAATGTGTTTCTCTTGAGTATTCTCTGAGGTTAGGCAAAGGTTCCTGGGATTTCAAACTGCTTAACACTAATCATCCATGAAAAATATTACAAAGTTAGGTTAAGATAAAACCCATGGCCCTTTACTATTTGTTGCTATCTAGCTTCTCTCTTTAACGTGGAGATACAATAATAATGTATGTATATAGGAGTACCTGTATTATTTATTATTAGTGAACAGCAAAGGAAAAGTTGCCTAAAGTGGTTGGTTTAATTTCCAATTGTAAGAAGGAAATATCTTGCTTTGTGCGACAAACAAGTACACACTTCACTCTCATGCACATGATATACCTGGTATCGTAAACATTCTTCCATGCGAACAGATTTCTTCCCCTTTTCAATGTTAAGAAGAAATCTTAAATATGCTTAAAGTCAAAAGTTTTCTTGCATAATTTTATTATTATTTAGTAGTAGTATTGTGGCGGGTGAAGGCTAATTGCTGCTTGAGAGCTGCTGGTGATGATGAGTTTTACCTTGCGCTTTTACATTGAGATACGAGGCTAAAGATGAAAACCAAACAGAAAAATTCACTACTTTGAAGTTCTCGAATGCAGTTGTACTTGTACACATGATTACAAAGTTTCATTGTGTACTTATTATGGGAAGGTACCATGCTTGATGTAATATTTGTTTTCAGACAGAACTTTGAACTCCATTTTTCCTCTGCACAAAAACCATTGCATCTAACACCAGCATATAGTATCTCTGTCTAACAATAACAAACAGGAATTCAGACTGAACTATAAAAATCGTGGAAAGGTTGAAGCTGGGATGTCTGTAACGACAAACAAAGCTCGGATGAATCACTTGCACAAATCCAAGTTACACGGCTTGTGACAGACATGAATTAGAGTTAACGCTTTGTTCATATTATGCCTCATACCGTGTTTATTCTTCTTTCATAAAAATTTTTGTTTGTTTTGTCTCAAGTCTTTTTGCCATTACCACTCATTGTTAGAATTATTATAGGGAATAGGACGCGCTTGAAGAATAGAGGAATGTATACTTTGTATGAATTTGAATAGTGTGTTTTGGGAGAACAGTGGAGTACATGTTACCTTCTACACACACGAGTCTTATTGTTGGTTAAAATTATTGTTCGCATACTTTTTCATTGTCGGTCTTAACTAAAATAAATATGATTTCGCAAGCTTTTGACTCGGATTCATCTACTCGATGTGTCATCATCAAAAACCACATTGTTTTTAAGCACACAAAAAAGTCCCATTTCTACACTAACAATGTAACATGGTCTTAATTTAGAATCATCAACATGCATACATGTAGCAATGTCCTAAAATAATTTCTTCCCAAAATTCTTATATATTTACATGTACAAATATGAAAAACAATTTACACAAATCTCGGTACTCGGTACATTGTTAGTATTGTGCGGTAGAATTAAATACAAGATTATTTTTCCCATCCACTTAGCTTTTTATTGTTAACAAGACTCATTTTATAGTAGAGATTGGTCTAGAATGAAAGTAAGCTATGCATTCAATAAAAATGAACGCGAGTGCATGCCTGATTGTGATTCATTATGAAAGCAGTACAAAAGCAGAGGATTCCACTTATTAAGCATTAGCATTGTTTCAGGATAATTGTAATGACATTCTTTTCTAGGTGTCAGAAAGTACACCGGATTTGTTTAAATTGATATGGAGAGTGAATAAAAACAATGATATTCTTATATACCTTCTTCATCACACATCATAGCACAATTTACATGCTGCATTGATAAATGATATGCACTGCATATTTAAAATGTCTTGTGCATTTTGATATCATGCTAACTTATCATTTTTACCTACAAAAATCATAAGTGAAAAAAATGGTGAAATGCTATTATCAAAACTTGGTCACATAATTTAAAAACGCATGCTCAAGACTTTACAAAACAAAAGTGACTAGCAAAAAAAGTAGAAGCAAACACACATTTAAAATTAAGGCTTTACTGTGAACGTCTTTTTGCGAACATGCTTGTACATTATGCATGCAAAGTCAACACTTGCAATATTGCATTGCATTTAAAAACTAGCTATCCTTAATTATCTGCAGTCGCACGAGGTGAATTTCACTTTATAATGTAGCGGAGTGTGTGAAGTTCACGTGGTAGTTTTTGTTTAAACTTTAGTTTTCTTGTGATTGCAGCATACGATAGAATATTATGCATTTTAATGCACTATTTGTCTTGAAAAATATATCAAATAAAAACACAATGCAAAAAAAGTTTGTTATAAAGTATTTTAAGTAGCGTTATCCGAAACACCTGCTGCAAATTCATACCTAATTGATTTGACTGTCTTTGTGGTTAGTTATATAGATTTTCTTATATAGTTGTAGTGTCATTTCATGTTTTACCATTCAGACCTGCTTTATTATCAATTTTATACTCGAGAACAATTTAGCAAAGTTCCCATGAGTCATTACTCCACTTAATTCAACGGAATCGTTTTTGCATATTATGTTGCTGTTATATGTATACTGTACTCTTGAGCCTGACATTTGATGTAGCATTATTACGGTTTTTCAAATTGTGAACATTTAATGGCGTATTTTCTCTTAAATGAAAATTGCACGCGTATCACATAACACGTCTATTTTCAATTTAGTTTTCTCACAGAAAGGAGAAATGAGAGATTGATTAGTAGCAAAGATAGTTGGACTTTATCGAATAAGGTGGAATGAAAAAAAATGAATGTATTTGCGTGTCATCAAAATAAAGTCATACCAAAAAGTATAGTCATCGTTCTCTCTGATGATAAAATTGGAATTTATGTAATGCAGCTACAGATTCTGAGCACTTGTTTTATTATCTTCATAAAAGTACATTCGATTATGATTATATTTTTGAATAGCAAAAAACAATACAATTGAAAATTTATCCTCAGGTACATGCATTTATGTTGTATTAACCTAACTGGATTATTTTCATTGAAATAATTCGAATGCTTGGCAGTGCAATCGTCAGATATACTACTCATGGATAAACCAAAGCGAGAACTGACTACGTAAACCTTTACTACTATTTCTTGATTTGTATAAATGACACGATTTTTCAAGCAATATTACTGTTTTCTGGTCTTATTGCTAATTAGTGTTATCATGAAAGTTGAAGAAAATGTAATAATATTTTGTGGTCGGAACTGCTTCAAGTTATCAAAGCAGCCATTATAACTATAATTATCAGGTATACAAGATAGTAAATATGACAGCAGAGGACTAGGACAGAACTTGTCAGTGCAGTGGTAGTTCTAGTAAACGTATTAAAATACGAGCTAAAGATCAAATGGTGTTGGTGTACAATATTAGCTGTACCCTTACCCTACCTGAAAACTCGTTACAACTGCAATAATTGTCTTATTGTAGATCTTCTTCAAAGACAGTGCATTTTGTAGTATTTGCTCGTAAACTGAGAACGCTTTAATGTAATGGATAAGCTCAGATAAAAAATAAAATATTGCTGTTGTCAGTGTGCAGAGTATAAGTATAAGTAATATTGTCTTCTTTCATCTTGAGCTGCTTCTGGTGGCTAGTCTCTTAACAATTTAGAATCACAGGTAGATGTAATGTACTCCTACTACATTTTAATATACTACATATCTAATCTAGGTGCACAATTATGACTACTATCCCAATTCCCATCACCAAAGCATCGTATTACTCTACTCCGAACTTGTCCCTATTGACTTATGGTAAGTAGATGTTATAGTTTTGTACTGTGAATTGCCACGCTTCTTGTCGTTTGATGCATCTTTTTTACCTGAGGCAGTTTAGAATCAAGACTTTACTTGCAAAACAGCTTGCAAGCGATTGCGCCGCCAACTGCATCATCATGACAAGATTTTTCTTACGTTGACAAGCATGACGCTGATGATGATCGTGAATCATGATGCTGGCTTGCACTAACCAAGTTTAGAGTAAGTTAATGTGTAACTGTAAAACTTCAGTCTAGTCAGAATGTCTACGAGGAGTAAGCCACGAACTAGCCGTAACTTTGATCAAAACACTTTGCAAAACATAGTCATAATTTAACAATTTTTCAGGTTTCAGTTCACTCACGACGCAATCACCTTTTCCCGTTCGGATATTCCCATACATTCCTACAAAATAAGAATATATGCATATACATAGTTTCAGTAATCAACAAGCTTGGTTGATGATATATGTATTATATGAACACTCATAAATTATCATCAAATCATGGAAAACTTTTTAGGGCCAGTAAAAATCAGGTTGGTTAGACAATAGGTCACAGTATCATTACTATACAAGCACATAAACAGGGCATGGTTTGATTTGTGTAGTGTGTGGGATGCACACATACAAAAAAGAGGAAATGTTACATCCTATGAAAATGTAGGTGAATGCTGTTTCACGCTTGTTTCAATTCAAATTGTTATGAAAAGCATAGCAGCGTGTCGCGTTTTACATGGCTAGAGAAACTATGATAAATAATGTAGCATTTAACAAAAAATCAACCGTTTTGAGCAACTCTCAAATATAGAATACATGTTTTGCTGCTTACAACCCCATTGTACAAGAGCAACTCACTGCTTCATTCTCGCTTTTTGTATGGAGATGTCCATTCAAATTCAAACATAAAATTGTATGTATGTACTACATGTATAGTATATTTAATACAACGTCAGTGTGTTATGCTCAGAAAATGGTAAACTTTTGTCAAAAATAGTTAAGCTCTCACTGTTTGTAAAGATAAACTAGGAATTCAAGAGAATCAATATCGGAACGAATTCGGAATTGAATTGTACTTTTTTTAAATGAAAGAAGATTCCATTTTATTCTTCAAACTTTTATGCGTGCAATTGCGTGTTGAGGTATAGATAATTTGCAGAGATGATGCCGATATATTCAATGTACAATATATATTAGTTGTTAAACTCGCCTGTACTAAGGTACAAAAGGCAGTTGTGTGCATGTATGACTCGGAATTGTATGTTCTGTTCTATAATAGCCTTTAGCTAAATATGTTTACGTTACCATATATGGTTTTTACTTAAAACTTAGAAATGTGCAATGTGCAGTCGCCTTATAAACACCTCGATTGGCAAGAACGATAGGGTTTGGTTGATCTTGGACATATAGAGACATTCTAGACTTTTTCTCATACGCTTACGGAATCTAGGATTTAGGCCATGCAGAATAGAATACAGCAATTGTTTACATTAACTCAGTATAGTGAACTTTTAATTTCTTTATGAAGACTGGATGATGATGACAGACACAATGTGTTGTACCTTGTTTCAGATTGAGCGACGGGAGACATAATCTTTCTCATAAAATTGTCGTTGTCGGTTGGTTGAAGAAATTGAATGTAAATTAAATGATGAAAGACGACATCATGTGTGTCAGAAAATAAATGAAGCGTATGCCATCGTGAATATAACTTTGATTAGGAATGGTAGAGTTTTCAGTGAGGTTCAATCTCACTCAGTCATGACATGACGTTTCTAAATGAATATGGTCATGCTAAATTACCGTGATTCGATAATTGTTTCTTGGCCTGTAGCTAGGTCATTCATTACTTCTTGGTGTAATGTATGTTTGTCGGGAATTCAGTTTTGCTTGTCAATATAATTTTTAATAAAATGAGAATACGTCACCCAGTCTGTAGTATGCCTAATATTTTCTTGTTTGATGAAGTTGTTTATTAACTTTAAAACCTTATCTTGGTATACATAACAGAAAACATTATGTACGTAAGTCGTATTTAATAGCGCGGAGACGGACAACCTAGAAAAAGAAGCAAAATCATTCGTTGCAATATATTGAAATGTATTAATTCTTAAACCTTTCTGTCAATGAAAGGTCCAATTTATGGGTTTCAAAGGACAAGCTTCAAAATGATTGATTAGCTTAAAGCATTTGTTAGCAACAAGCGCCTTGTGAATAGGTGGACATCCATAATTTGTGCCGCACATTTGATGAAATTGTCAGCGTTTGCATTGCAGTTTGTCTAGTCAAAATAATATTACCAGTCATAATCAGATAGTTTTGTCTACGGTCACCTTTTTGAATTTCATGCATATTTCTCGTGATCGATAATTTTTTGTCGCTAACTCGATTTTGTTCTTAACCATTAATATTATCGTTCAACAATAATTAGTGGTTTTAAAACTGAAAGTGTCAATCTAAAACTCGCATTACGTTATGATCATTACAAGATATTTAATTGATTTAAGCAAACAACTTTTTAACCACTTAACCATAAATAAAACCGAATTAATGCCATTTATCATGTGCTGTGAATTTGGTTACTCAGCAAGAAAATGTAGATTTGTATGTAAGTAAATTCACATTGAGCATATAAAATTATATTTGAGTTTATTCTTGATTGACTTTTGTGTTATCTTATGATGATGACATGTCACATTGAATAGGTCTGGTCAGTTACGTAAATGCTGAATCCTGATATTTTTTCGCAGAATATTATGCTGAGTGAATATTTTGCAGAATTTCTATTTAAAAGTGATTACATGAAACCACGCTTGCGTGCATGGTTTGCTCAACAGTTTTCTAGTTTCCTTTTTAACTCATTTGGGAAGTACCTATATACATAACCTAACATAAAATTTACAATATAAACATTTCCCTATTATTGTTTATTGTTTGAGCACTTGTACAAATAAGTGAGGAACATTTTTTGCTAAGGTTTATTGGTTACGGTTAAATTAGGGAAAACTTTTTGCTTCTTGATTTGGCTAAAGTTACTTTACCTGCGTATCTAAACATCAGCAAGGTATCTTATTAATGTGATATGGTCTTCCTGGTAATAACCCATTTTTTGTTTAAGTTAGTTTCAAAACAAAACATGCAGGGGACAGAAAACCAAGCGTGCACATGAATACAAAAATGGAAATATAATATTCATAAATTCGTAAGATTTAGCTTGCGATGAGCATTGCGTATCTTATGTACTTTAAATCTTCTATTAGAAGCACGATATGATATGGTGTGTACAGGAAATTTCGTTTCCTCAGTTGTTCGTTCGTTTATTAATCCGGTAAGAATTACAGGATGATGTGTTTACCCCTGTCATTTCCCAACTCAAACGATGCTGAAATATATTGGGGAATATTTTAATGTGAAATAGCTAATGCAACGTCACCACAATTCTGAAAGTTTAATGTATTTAAGGTGTAATGATGTTTGTAGAGATAAACAAGAAAAGCTTTCATCAAAATAAAATGCATACAAATTGAAAAACAAGTAATCAATGGGTCGTTTATTCTGCTAACTTGGCTTACTTGGTCAACACTTTAAAAACAATTCCTTGTAAATCTCGTGAATTACTTAATTTGTTTATGGTATTTTGTCCAAAAAATCCGGTTTAATTCGTCACACTCTTTTTAAGATACCTAGTCAGGATGGGTGAGACAAATATTTATTTTGTCCAAAATTGGTGACAGTTGAACATAAGCAGCTTACTACTTTTAATTACCAATAATATGTTTTTGTTGTAAACGTATGAATGAAACTGATAACACAATATTTTGTCATTTTTCAGGAAAAAACTGGATTCATCCACCGGATTCACTAACGAATGGCCATATCGCGTATTTAGTGAAGGTAAGTTGCTTTTCTTTGTCATAGCTTACAAATTCATCCATATCAAATCACAAAGCCAAGTAACCTTAATCCCATATTTTTTAACCACATACATAAGTTCTTACGTAGGTTCATATAAAATAACGCACATGTTTTGCTTTCTGCTTCCATTCTTATTTGCCTAGAGCATATAAAAATTAAATGCAATTTACGCTATTCTCGTTAGCATTGTACTCTACCAGCAGATATTCTTGCTACGTCCAAATTAACAAAACGGTACTTACTTACCAAGATGACGATGATAGGTTGATAGCTCTAAACGAATGTAATTAAAATTCAATCTATAGACTACCTTCTTCGTACCTTAGATTTTGAAATCTATAATGAAGAAGATTTGTACTCCTGTAAAATTCTGCTTCTTCTCCACCCTTTTGACACAAAAAAATTAACTCGACTTTACCTTCAATTATATTTGCACAGCAACATGAAGATGCTTCTACTCATCATTATCATTCTAACACGCTATTCCCCACTGCAATAAAAAGTCATCTTAAATTGGAATAATGTACGTTGTCGAGCAGAGAGTTAGTAGGCTTTGACTTGTAGGCAGGATAATCTTGCTCTTCAGATCATCTTTTTTTTATTTGCACCACTGCTCAAGTTGTTTACTCGCACTAATGCTCAGACTTGGTTGATTAATGACATAAACAGGGCAGGACTTCTGAAAAAAATAACCGTGTTCGTAGCAGGAAGGGAATGTTTTATTAGCATATGCAAAAGTGGGCTGATATTATGTTTGGCATATAAATTTTATATAATAATATGATTAATAACAAGAAGCATAGTTTAGTCTACAGACTCTACTTACACGAATGAAGCGTCTCTGTGTTTAAATTATGGCAGCATAAAAATTTGAAGTAAAGCACTTTTTATGCTTTCATAGATGCCTTGCATATTAATGCAAAAAGAGATATAAAAACGTACCAAATTGTAAGAAACCTGCTTAATCATAATAAGTATTTGTTTTGTTTTTATAAAAAATATTCCATTGTAAACTTTACTTGATGATGATAAACCATGCAAGCTGCCATAACTAACAGGCTTAGTTTTGGCCAGGGTCCTGCTAACCTCCAGCCAGTATGTACAAAGTTTTTACTCACATGCATTGCATGGATGAGCACTGATCTTGAAAAAATTTTAATGCAAAAGCCACTGTATTCAGCTCTAATTCTGCTTTAGAAAATTCTTGTAAGCAATTTGTTAAGCACACTCTTTCATTTAGTTGCAAATATGTAGTAACAGCTTAACGAGTTTTATTAAATTTAGCCATAACAAAAGACTAAACTAATTAAATGTTTGGTATTATCATTTGAATAAAAAATATAAAAACGCAGGGGACTAATGCACATGCTTTTTATTATAAGAAGTGTGTTCATACATTCAATTACATCAACAAATAGAATCATAGCCCAACCAGATAAATCCAGCTAAACTTTACAATTAAAAAATCTTGATAAAATATCTTATATGGAGATCATTGTGCAGACACTGTACAGTAATTTAATTCATGCCTATATGCATAGCTCATCTAAAGCTTTCAAGAAGATTTCTCGTTCATTTGTTTTTATTGTGATGATGATCTACAAGTATTGTTGTTTATTTCTCATCTTCATTCACTCACATTTATAACACACATCGCAGACATACTTATTTGCATATCATGTGATCAGCCACTAAAAACTAGCGTTGTTGTATGAAGTTTGGAACCAGCATTACTTGCCAAACAAAGGAATCGTGATATTGATATTAAATACAACCTACCAATTGCATATAGCTATAGACTATTCCCTATATAAGCTTTATAATTCACCTGTTTGAATGTTATAATCCATAATCCATGCCATTTTCATATGGTACTTACTAGCTAGATGGACATTAGCTGTTAGCCGGTTAAATCCTTAAGACGAACATCATCATTGCATTCATATATTATAATTAAGATTCATCGGCTACGAGAAAAAAAACCTTAAGTTATTGTTATATTCTTGGCAATTTTGCATTTCATTGAATTCGAAGTATAAGCATCATCGTAGAAGAAGAGGTACCTTGAAAAACATGTTTCTTTCATTCTATTTTTTCTCTGAGAAGACTACGACGATTAAGAATGAAGAAGAGCCATCAGCATCGCCGTCTATGTTTATTATCATCTTCATATTATTATGGTTCTACTATCATTTTCGTCATCTTTCATCTTACTTTTTGTCGATCCCGTACATATAACTACAATTTTTTATATTGATTTTTTGAACAATGCTAGCCAAGCGATAAAACGCATGATGAGCTTGTGACTTGTGTTCTCTGTCTCACCTTGCCAAGGTCTTAAAAATGTACAATCCATGTATGATTATTGCTGCCTGTACCAGAATGACCATACCCATCTCTATATGGGATCTCGAACCGTGTATTTTATTTGGTTGTCGTTGACTGAGGTGACATTGTAATTTGAGCGTGTTCAACTTTCTTTTAAAGCATGTAGCAAGTTTACCAGGAATCACGACTGTAAAGAATGAAATTTTACTTTGTTCCAAATGGATGCTACTACTACTGCGGCGGCCTTTTAAATATGCATCATTATATAAACTTATTTGTACAAAAAAGTGTTTTACATAATATAGGCTTGATACCTAAATAAAATGTCCTAAATTTCTATTTAACATGCAAAATCAGTCACAGTCTGTCCAGGCAGTCGATTCATTTCAAAAGCCAGGTGTTCATTTCGTCGTTCCAAAGATTATTTCCAATCCATTTTTTCTATGAGACATCGGCATCAATAGGAAAATAAAAATAATAATTATGCTCTCTGTTCGCTGCATAGTCTAATCAATCAAAATTTTTGCTGCTCAATTATGTAACGTTTTGCCCTTTGTTCCTCGTGTGAATGTCGTCCTACCTGGATACAATGATCTTGCGCACGTAATTCTACTGTAAATAGCACGTTTGCAGGTAGGTACGGCAATACATGAGAACTTTTGTATTACAAGCACAACCAACGACTTACAATTTACTACCTAATAAACTCGTCTCGGTGTCAATTCACTTGATTTCCATGTACCTACGCATGTACGTATAAGTATAACCACAATCTTTATACTTACTCAAGGTTGTTGACAAGTAGGGTAGGTCAACATAAAAATTTTCCATGATAGTATTCCTTTTATGTAACCTAAAACATAGTGCTATGCTGCTACCTCTAGCTATGTCGATGAATTTAACCTATTTTTTATGAAATAATTTCATCGACTAAATCACCCCTTTTGTTTAAATAAAAAAATGCAAACACACTGCGCAAAACAATAAATCAAGTATGTAACACAAAAAACTAGGGATATAAATCCATTGAATGTAGGAATACTATTTTCCATTCTAAAAAGAGGACTACCACAAAATGACAATTCGTCAATATCCTCGAGGATTACATTTGATTTAACCTTTTCTTTGAAATGATAAGCTTTGTTTTGTCCTTGCATGGCTGTCCGCAACAAATCAAAATACGACATAACAATTCAAAAAATTACTTACCACATCACGTCAATACTATTAAATATAAACTGGTTGGTTATTATATTGGTTTGGTAGTACAAAGCGTATCTCCGCTCACGTCTCTTCAAACAACCAGTATTGCTCCTTCTATGAATGATAAGTTTTTTGCCTAAGGAATTTTTTTTCATGTGGCTGTGAATGTACTTTACACACTATTATCTTAAACACATTGATTTTCTCACCAATTTTTTTATAAATGGAGTGCATATACCTATTATGAATGAAAATACTACTACCTATATTTTATAAGCGTACTTATATCTGAATGCAATACCAAATTATCAATTTGGGACGTTTTCTGTTACTGAAAAACATGATTTTCAAGCTAATGATCTATAATTACGTCGACGTCCATGGTGCCTTTAGCCTTTTTTACGTAGTTCCTTCTGAAGTAATACTAATGTATTCCTTCTTCTTATGTCATACCATTTGATTGAGTTAGTTATATCATTTTTAAATTACCTCAAAGACGGTAAATTTACAGTAGGCAAAGTAGCCTCAACTGTAGCGGACATTGATTTCTCTGGGATTGGCTGACGAATTGGTAACCAACACGGAACAAAATATTTTAAGGAAAAGGAATAAATTGTAAAAAAAATATATTTTAATGAATACATATCAATCCTAATTGTCCAAGAAGCTTTTTGGGAAACATGAATAAAAATGTTAATGCTAAATAGGTAGGCACAACCAAATAGAAGAACTCATTTTTATTATCAACCTCAAGAGATAAATAAGCAAAGTCAGTATACCTATATAGCTCATTTCCGGTATGATAATTTCAAAAATTCCTTCAATTCTTGATGATTTTATCAATGAAATTCTAATTTCTAAAGATAATAGGAGTCTCCGCATCTAGTAAAGATTTTTATTCAAATACTGTTCCGTTTTTGCTGATGTTCAGATTCACAATAATTATTCTGCCTTTGAAAAGGAATCATGTGATGCAAGCTAATTACAAGGAATTTTTGATCACTGATGTTTTCAAAAAATTATAAATTCGAACGAGTCAACACTCCACGAAGGGTAGTCAATATATTTTAAAAAGTAATCTTTAATTGTATTATAGTGAACATGAGAATGCGGATGATACATACCTACTTTGTCATTTTTACAATATATTATGCCATACTTGCCGTAGTGTATCACCCGTGTACCTTGCAGGAATGATTTGTTGATGAATTCAAACTATTTGCAAGCAGTTCGTATGAGCATCATCGAATTGAATGAAAGATGGTCGATGTGCTAACATTTATTTTATCACCACCATCAATTGACATGCATGACTAACAGGAATAGTACAAAAAGTAAGATATAACCATTTAACCAATGATACGTCTCGTGTCCTGGGGACAATGACTAGGTACAATTTAAATGGATTTAAATGGTCATAGTTTGAAAACGCACACAAAGCGTTGCTGGTTACGCATATTTCGCTGGTGGTGTGCTTGACCAAATTGAAATTGCTGTGAGTGCGCCCCAAACAATGCAAAGTAGTAAATTGTAGAAAGTGCGTAACTGTCCAAGTGCTGTTATAAAGAAGTGCTAAACGGTTCAACAGTGATTATTATTTTGATAAGTAATAATCACACTACGGGATAACGATGGTTTGTTAGCTCTAAAATAAGATTACATCAATTGACGCAATAAAAAGGTATGTGGCAGACACCACACAGTACATGAAAGAAATATGCACTGTTTTGTTGTGGCATGCATATTTGATGGAAGAAATTATTATTCATAGAACATTTATGGGCTTTGTAAGCAAAAATTGTAACGGCAACTGCCAGGTGTTGCATGGGTTTTATTAAAACTGAGCGAGATCAAGTGCTGTTATGAATGTGAATTAAATTGCCCTTTAGTGTTACTCAACAAACAACCAACGATAATTTGAATGAATATTTTGACAGCTTCTTGTAAATTAGATGAACAGTTGTTGTACGGTACGCAGTTGAAGAGGGACTCGACTCGTAGTTGTCATTGTTGGAAAACTGTTGATGTACTTGGTTTCCTTCTGAATTACAAACAGACAATATGCGTATAGTTGACTTTTTGCATTGTTTAGAATTTTGTAGAACATTGTTTTCGGAATTCATAAGGTAATCAAAGTAAAGTCCTGGTAAGTTTTTGAATTAAATGCCACTAACCGTGAAGCTTATGATTGTATTCTTGTATTTCTCATTTTGATCACATAATCAACAAACTTGCTTTCATTTTCAGTACAACCGACTGAACTTAATAATGTCTGATTGCAACTAATTCTAATTTGTAGTATTGCAATAATGACATTAATTGTTAGGAAGAACTTCATTAAAATGTCGTCTTGTGCAACAATCATATAAAAGCTTAGTCTCTTTCGTCGTTATATTTATCTCCTCTATTATTATTCTCAGCTTGTATTCATAAGATAAATGGGATAATTGAGCAAAATGCTTCGAATGATCGAAAACTTTTTTGTCATCTAAGTCGTCTTTATAACCATTCCATTGACATTATAATGCAAGAGGCTTGAAGCATTTCGTATAAAGCTATTTGTTTGAACCAATTTTTTATTAATTTAAATGCAAGTGTAAAAATAAATAGTGCTCATCATCGAAGGAAGCTTCACATTACTTTATTCATGAGAATAAAAATTGTATACATGCATTTACATTTATATATCATTTTACAACCCTCCATTCTGCCAATAAAGGAAGGGAGGAATCTTATTTGTGTGAAGTCAGAAAAACCTATTTATAACCAACCACCAACATTTATTTATACATACTTTCACCCTTTCTCAATTTTCCATTTTATACAACATACGATACTACCTGCCAGGCAGCCAGTCGGTTGTTGATGTAGCGTGTAGTAATAACTATTTACGTACGTGCGTATAAGTGAAATGAGAACTGCTCCACCTTCCCACATTGTCGTTGTAATGCCAATTAAGTCACTAACGCTCATGTATTGTGTTTTGTGACTTTATCCCTTCACGCGTTGCGTTGTTATTACCATTTCATTGTTGGACTGCAATATAGTCAACTTCTGTGCCCTGCAAAGTCGTGTGAGTGAGTGTGTGAAGAATGTAAAAAAGGGAGGAAGTGGTACCTACACGCTGACGCTGTCAACGAAAAAAGTCAATTTCTTACATGCTGTGTAATTTGTACCTCTTACAAACATCATTTTGCACTGCTGCAGGCTATGTCACAGTAGTATAGTTCATCTCAAAGCATTTTTTTTCTATCTGCATTAGATATTTTTTTATCGTTGCCAAAAATTTCTTGGTAACTGAATCTGAAAAGCAAAAATCACCCCTGTCAGGTAATGCTTCTCCTTTTCGACGGCTTCACTTCACACACACAGGTACCTTATTGAAGCCTTTGACAACTTTTTATTATTATTTTTCATCACTTTCGGTTCACACTGTCAAGCTGGCGCCATTTCGTCGTGCAGCAAGCAATTAATAATTGCAATATTTCTATTAAGTAATACAATAAAAATTGATCGGGAAAGAGTGAGTGAGAGCGAAGGAGTAAAATGTATTCAGTAAATAGACTTTCAAAAATTCTTGTTCATGAAGAAGCTGAAGAAAATCAAATCGATTGCTTTATAATCAATATGGATATAATAATGACTATCGCTGAATAAATTCTAATAATTTATAGCTAACTTCCTATTTTAAATTTTTAGGTAGGATAATATTTAAAAGTACATAATATAACGAATATAACTTAGAATATTAAACTACTAATATTCTAAGTAGTTTAATATTCTAAGGAATATAATGCAATGAGTCTGGTGGATCTACAAGTTTCAATGCAGCATGGATCAATGCATGGCTGTCCGATCGGCCAGTCTTTCTCACTGGCAATCATTATATCTCAAAATATTCGCTATTCATAGCTGTCCTGAAAAGCCGTGATGCGATACAATATGATGAAGTTTACTGTTAAATTATAAGATGAAACTAGGTTGGCTGGCAGTATCAACAATAGAAATAAAATGATATTTTCCATTGTAGTCTAAAGCTCATGTTATACCTTGTCTTTGTTCATTGTCAAGTTTCCTATTTTGCAATCTGATTATGATTGTTAAGAGATCAAGAGCATAAGATTATTTATTTATGGGGAGACATGCATTCAAATACCAGTACGTGCCATACTATTTTTTGCATCCTTTTGTGTTAATGAAGAAAAAATTGCGTGGAATCTTGAAATTAGAATTTTTCATATCCGCATGCTTTATTATAATAAGAATCATGATAATAAAAGTTCATATCATATTATATTTTTTTCAAACTGTCTTGCCAAGATGAGTAAAATATGGCACCCTATTTGTCAAATTAGCTTCTTTGCATACCTACTTAATTCCTGGTTTGCATCCACGTCCATCAACTTGGGATAAAATTTCTGTTTCTAAAACGCATAATGTAATCGTAAAAAACGAAATAATCGAAATTTAAAAATAGTATCCACAGTAGAGTGGGAGCCATAAATTTTTTAAATACTAATTGTCAAGAAAAAATAGCCACCTTGTCAAAATATATCTTTTCTATTTAAGGGGATATCTTACGTTATATTTTTAAATGGCATTTTTTATTGAGAGAAGGGAGTCATTGAGCAAACGGCGGCTGCACCAAACAACAAAGTCAGTTC